>JAQNBH010000014.1:33044639-33069639 GCA_028752905.1 Cladorhizidae sp. MBARI D1340-BT2 | reverse complement strand
AGTTGTTCAAATTCCAATATCTAACCACAGTGAGTGTACCAACTGCAGGCCCATTATCTTCCTTTCAGTGGTAAACAAAATGCTGGAATATCATTCCACCATATCTGCTACCATCTGGAGGAATTGTGCCCACTTACAAATAGAGTTTTCAGACTGGGAGATCAGGTTAGATGCCTCGCATCTCCGAGTCACGATTAATTTCAGACATCTGAGAGAATGGAGATGAAGTGTGCACATCTTTTTTGATTTGAGAAGGACTTTGACTCCATGCCCCTTGCCAACCATGAACTTGATAACCACTCCCTTTCATGAATTTGCAGCTACCTGATTGATCGAAGGTGTGGTCATTAGAGTGATGAGTCATACCATGGAGTCGCCCATTTTGCCTGGAATGCCTCAGAGTTAGGTTCAGGGTCCATCTTTGATTTATATTGATGATGAATCTATGTACACCTCCATCAGGTGGGACTATGCTCATGACCTTTAGCAAGAACATCTATTACAATGAACTTCTCAATAATCAACTTAAATTTTACTCTCTTGATGTTTCGACTAGTTGCTCTAGCCTTCATCAGGAATATTCCTAATGAAAACTAGAGCATCCACTGAGAGAGTAAAATTCAAGTTGATGATTCATGTCATTGTAATTTTGTTATGTCAACTGAGAGTTCGTTGAGAACAACATCTATGATTAGGTTTGACAAATCTAAATCCTACCAAATGCAAGGCAATGTTGATATTAACTATGTTCAAGTGGCAACGGTGATATTTAGCTGACTACATTCGATGTAAACCATAGAATTTTCTTTTTAATAAAAAAATCAGTTGAAACAGCATGTAAACAAATTTGAAAGATTAACTTTACTTTACACATGAAAACTTTTGTGGTAATAGTTTATGGGACTGTGAATCAAGACAGTTGACTTTAACTGTATTTGCAGCATATAGCTTAATCATTGATGCGGAAAATGTTCAAAAGTTTGTACTGAGAACATGCCTGGAGAAGTGAGACTGGAACTTCATATGAAGTATTATAGACTATTATACCATCCAAACACTGCAGGTCTAAATTAAAGCAATGTACTTTATACTTGGTCGCTCATGGACACTTCTACTTTCCACCTAATGTTTTTGTAGAAGATAAGCAGACATCACACTTATTGTACCGACCATGGGTGCACATAAATACCTTTTAGTGTTTATTCATGCATGGTTGATCTGTTTCAGAATAACTTATAACATGAAGCACTTTCATTCCTTCCCAAAATCACTCACTTAACCTTCATTTTTATATCATTGTATATGCACTTGAATGACCCTGTCCTATTTGTGGGTTGAAAAAGAAACTCAGCAGACGAGGTTTCGTGTGTGACGAGGTTTCGTGTGTGATGAGGTTTCGTGTGTGACGAGGTTTCGTGTGTGACGAGGTTTCGTAGTAGCTTCAAAAACCTGCTCAATAATTAATCATTTCTGCAAGATATTGCAGTCTTTTTTAGTAAAAAATAATTCCCAAAGAAAATTGGAGCATCTAGCCGAAACATTGCATCGAGAAAGTTGTAAAGTTGTTTTTCAGCTGACTTCGTTAAAAAATACTGAAGAGTTTTTTTGGTCAATGATTGGAAAAAAATGCTTTGGTTGTCATCAGAGGGTGAATGTAAAAAACCCACAAACACCACGCAAGACATTCATACTACTCTGACGATGTGTTTCACATGGAATTCATGTGATTATTGACCTGTTAAAGAAGAAAGGAAACGAGGTTGTATCTACGAAGACAGCCACCACTAGATAACCTTATACCATTTCCAGTATACTGATTTCAAAAGCTTTACCATGTTGTTTACATGATTTTAAATGGCTAAGTGTTTGTGGTAACCATGGCAACAACCTTATTTCCTTATTTATTTTTATTTTTTAATAGGTCTGTTATTTTTTAAAGTTCAAGTTTCTTGTTTAGATATCCAAACGGTACTAGCCTTCCATGCTGGAAGGAATATGCAGTGTTAGTGTGTGTATTGGGGCCTAGGTATATGGGGGTGCCTTATTGATTGGGGGATGGACTCTTGCTGTATAGGGCTTGGGCATACGTTATGGTGGGGCGTAGTTGTTGGCTGGTTTGTGTGTTCTTTGTGGGATTTTGTTTGATGTATTGGTGGACTGAGTGTTTTTGTATTGACTCGTGATTGGGTATTTGTGAATTGGGTGGGAGGTTTGCTGAATGATGGTATGGGTGGGATTGATAACTTATGTAGTTCCAGTGCATGGACACAGGCAGACACCAAACAGTTTGAGCAGATCATACCATAGTTCCAATATGAACAGCCAGTGGCTATGATCAGGTTGACTGTTGCTTGTGCACCAAAGTGGAGGGAAAACTTCTCATTGGAATCACTTCAGGCCATCTGGCAAACCAATCAGTGATTGATTAGTGTAAGATGTTCCTTGGGATGGTCCTACTATGTCAAAATGAATGTACTAGAGCCTGGAGGAAGCTGCAGAGAGGACTAGTTATATGAAGGAATAGTATGGATTGAACCTGTACAAGTGTTGTATAGCAAGTGATGTCTTTGTTAAGGCCATTCTAAGAACAGCATTCAGCCACAAGCTTCTTGGTCAACTTGCCTCCAGGTTGGGAAAGAGAGTGAAGCATGTCAAAGTCCTTGCATGAGACAAGAACAAGCACTACAAGAGTTTGAAACTCAGTGTGGTGTTGGTGCACTGGGACCTGCCAGTTTCAGGAAGTGACAGAAACCCAGAGAGTTTGGGTATCTTCATCTGAAGCCGGTGGTGGGCAAGCTCATTATCATCCAACATATGTGTGCCAAGTGTGTCCAGACTCTGAGTCCATGAGAGGACATCAGCACACCACAGAACAACATAAAGCACATTGTGAGTGGGTTTTTTTCCAGAAAATCACACAACGGAAATAGGAGGTCAGTAAAGATTTTTTAATTTAGAATCAGTAGCAGACATTGTTCACTGGTACAAATCAAACTCCTGCTCATAACAAGCTTTTGAAAAACATGTAAATGGCATGAATGCCTGTAAACAATTGTCATTTACATGCTTTGAAGATAGTGTGTATGTATCTTCACTGTACAGACTTACTAGCCTTCATAAAGAGGAAGATTGGAAAGCTCTTAAAAGGCGGTGCTTCAGGTCCAAAAATGTTTTTTGTTTTTGTTTTTTGGGGTTTTTTCCCCTTCCCATAAATATGTTGCCAGGACCTGTAAGATGCTACATTCCAAATTTGAGAAGATTTGGATGCTCCATTCTGGACTTATAGTGCCTTTTGTACATACACCTCCATTCAATTCTTGGGAAAGAAGACTGTCGGTGGAGGGTGAGTTTCGATGGTATTTTTTTTTTAACTTGGGGTTACAATTTAGAGCTCCGTAGATTCCGCAAACGTCATGGTATGGACTTGATATATAGCTCAAAAGATAGGTCTCTCTGTGTGCTCTCTTTTGATACTAAAATATGTTTCATAGGTATAACTATAGGCAAGTTACTAGACCCTAAAGTGGAGGGACCTCAAAAACCTGCATCCCAAAGTCCCCATCCAGAATAACTCCAGATTGCTAAGTGCAAAAAAAAAAAAAAAAATATTGGTACGAGTGGCTAGAGGAAGCCCTAGAGCATGCAATGACCTTTTTCATTAGGCGTTAAAAAGTTATTACCTGGTCGAGCTCGCGGGTGGAAAATTGAAGGGGGCGTTGATTGCAACGTCAATTTTCTACCTGCGCGGTAATAAATTTTTAGCGCCTAATGAAAAAGGTCATTGCATGCTCTAGGGCTCACTCGTACCAATTTCATTTTGCACTTAGCAATCTGGAGTTATTCTGGTTGGGGACTTTGGGATGCAGGTTTTTGAGGTCCCTCCACTTTAGGGTCTAGTAACTTGCCTATAGTTATACCTATGAAACATATTTTAGTATCAAAATAGAGCACACAGAGACCTATCTTTTGAGCTATATATCAAGTCCATACCATGAAGCTTTCAGAATCTACGACAGTAACGGGAGCTCTAAATTTGTAACCACAAGTAATATTTAAAAAAGTAAAAAATACCCTCTCCCCCTTTAGAAGGCTGTAACAGCTTTTTGTCAAATTCTGGTTTCCAATCGCCATTCACAGCATAACTAGGTTAAAAAAAGCCCATACCTTGTATATCATTTTGAAGCTCTTTCTTTGCTCTTTGTGTTCAATGGTCAATTTTTTTAAATTCATAATAATAAAAAGTTATGTTGCTTAGTGGGCGTGGCATCTATATGAACCCAGCAAACAGTGGGAATATATATTTTTTAATATTCTGATCATTGATAACAAAGAGTAATGCATTATCTAAACAAACAACAAATTTGAAGTCATTTGATCCAATATCCAAGATGGGAAGCTGTGAATGGTGATTTTGAGGAGGTCTGATGGCTGCAGGTATCTAGACACCTGTAAATATATTATTATACATATCACTTGAAAGCACATAGAAAGGGCTATCTTTTGACACAAAAATTATATTTGTAGCCCTAGACACCTAAAAGTTATGACGGTTTTTACTTCGTGGCATGTTTTTTGTGGTTTGACCTAAAGCCCCCCCTTTTAAAAGTCTGCCTTTTTCTATGGAATAAACTGAATACAAAAAAGTTATGATCATTACAAATTGCACGTCCTTGTAAAATTATATATTTGTAACCAGACCTTAATCAATCACCAAGTTGGTGATTGTGATAGTTGATGACTAAGCCAGATTTGAGCCAGCTGCATAAAAATGATGCTTTTCAGGTGTTTTGCTGGCGAGAAGAAGATTATTTAAGCCACAAAAAAGTTGGAAATGCCAAAGCATCCCAGATCCAGAATTTTAAAAGCCCATTGCAATATCCATAATGCGCAAGAATTCTTAAATAGCAGCTTTATGAGTGTCATTCCTCTGAGGGCTGCAAGTACCAGATTCTGCTGACCTTTGCTTAGAAAAAGTAATCCTTTTAAAGTCCTCCCACATTGCATACCAGCACACCATCGACAGGAAATCAAAAGGTACTTCACACGTGCTAAAACATGGCATTATTGAGGCAGGTTCTAGCCTTTGAAAAAGACTGCAGTAATTATACCCCAAAAAATCATGCGACACAGTCAGTGTGTCAATTATGTGAACTTAATAAAACCACAACAAAAGATGCACACCTCTTCCATTACCTGATGAAGTCGGTCAATCTCGACTCCACCACGTTTTCAACAATAAATCTGCAGAGTGGATGTGGCAGAAGCCAGACCAGGAGGAAACTTTACTTTGATCAGGGGCTGGAGTGGGTTTGTTTCAGTTTCATTAGATTAGCAGGAGTGGCCACTTCCAAAGTCTTATGGATATCTGGAGGATATTTAGTGCATACTGCAGATGAGAAATCGCATGACACAAATGACCAAGAAGTCCTTGATTGGTTGTTGGCTGCTTATGTCACATAATTTTTAACTTTAGGTCGTAGCTTTACGGTCTCTATAGAACACAGTACAGTATAGCAGTATTACCATCCTGAAACAGAGAGATGTCAGTTTTGCTCAGTGACTCACATCTTTAAACCCAGGTTTGCAGATTTTGTACCACTACTCAACAGTTTGAGCAATAGAGCATATTATCCATTCCAGGAAATAGGCTAAGTGTCGCTCAACACTTTGAGAGAACACCTAGTCAGTGCTTATATCTTGGTATGCCCCTGATTGCTTTGACCAATCTGTGCCAGAAGTTGATCTTCAAACAGATGCAAATGCTGTGGTGGTTGGAGATGTGTTGGAACAGGATGGTCATGTTATTGCATATGCTAGTCACTTACTGACCAAGTCATCAGTACAGTGTAATTAACAGAGAATGTTTACCTGACATATCAGGCTCTTCACAGATTATCTGCTTGCAGTAGTTTATCAGCCCAAGAAAAGGAAGTCATGCTTTGTCCTTGGACACTAGTTCTGCAAGAGTATAATTTTCATGTGGTGTACCAAGAGAATCATTGCTAATGAAGATGCACTCTCTTATCTGGCCTTATGCTTATCCTCATTATATCACAATGTAACTTTGGGATGCCCAATAAGTGGATGAAATTCCACTCAAAACTGGCACAAGCCTCCTCATAAATGATATATTTCTCTATTGGTCATTAGTAGCACAATCCCTAGCTGCAGATTATTGATAATGCAGCCTACCCTATTTAAAAGTACCACTCTTTTTGCCAAACATGCACAAACAAGCGGTCATGCACAATCACTATGTTCTTGTTACAAGACATCAGGGCTTAGAGAGAACAATGCAACAGAATCATGCTGGATCATTATGGCATGGGATGCACATTTATAGAGTGTGCAAGGTATCAACAGTTTGGCCTAAAATGTAACATCGGCAAATGTTTCCATCAGAAACCATGAAAATGTTGGTAGTTGATGTTTTAGATGTTTAATTTCCCTGAGCAACAAAAGTTCTGGCTCTCTCTGTCCCTTCCTCTCTCTATTCTGCTTGATTATGCATTATTCAATCATAAATGCATAAGTGAAATGTGCCTGTTGATTCCATACAGCAACAGTGTCTATTAAATAATCATTACAGTTGCACACAATAGCTGTTCAGTGCACTTCATGAATAATACAGTAACTTTTAGGTGAAGTTTATGGAGTTCACAGAATAGACTAATAATTATCTTATATGCAGAGAGATTACAGCTTCATGAGAGGCTGGAACAAGAATAGTAACATACAGCTTCATGAGAGGCTGGAACAAGAATAGTAACATACAGCTTCATGAGAGGCTGGAACAAGAATAGTAACATACAGCTTCATGAGAGGCTGGAACAAGAATTGTAACATACAGCTTCATGAGAGGCTGGAACCAGAATAGTAACATACAGCTTCATGGAGGCTGGAACAAGAATAGTAACATACAGCTTCATGAGAGGCTAGAACAAGAATAGTAACATACAGCTTCATGAGAGGCTGGAACAAGAATAGTAACATACAGCTTCATGAGAGGGTGGAACAAGAATAGTGCTTCATGAGAGGCTGGAACAAGAATAGTAACATATGGCTTCATGAGAGGCTAGAACAAGAATAGTAACATGCCGCTTCATGAGAGGCTAGAACAAGAATAGTAACATAAAGCTTCATGAGCGGCTGGAACAAGAATAGTAACGCACAGCTTCGGAACAAGAATAGTAACATACACCTTCATGAGAGGCTGGAACAAGAATAGCTTCATGAGAGGCTGGAACAAGAATAGTAACATACAGCTTCATGAGAGGCTAGAACAAGAATAGTAACATACAGCTTCATGAGAGGCTGGAACAAGAATAGTAACATACAGCTTCATGAGAGGGTGGAACAAGAATAGTAACATACAGCTTCATGAGAGGCTGGAACAAGAATAGTAACATACAGCTTCATTAGAGGCTGGAACAAGAATAGTAACATATGGCTTCATGAGAGGCTAGAACAAGAATAGTAACATAAAGCTTCATGAGCGGCTGGAACAAGAATAGTAACGCACAGCTTCATGAGAAGCTGGAACAAGAATAGTAACATACACCTTCATGAGAGGCTGGAACAAGAATAGCTTCATGAGAGGCTGGAACAAGAATAGTAACATACAGCTTCATGAGAGGCTAGAACAAGAATAGTAACATACAGCTTCATGAGAGGCTAGAACAAGAATAGCTTCATGAGAGGCTAGAAAGTAACATACAGGGTCATGAGAGGCTGGAACAAGAATAGTAATATACAGCTTCATGAGAGGCTACAACAAGAATAGTAACATACAGCTTCATGAGAGGCTGGAACAAGTAGTAACATATAGCTTCATGGGAGGCTGGAACAAGAATAATAACATACACTTGAATTATAAAAACGAGATTAAAACAAATAGAACTTTTGGTGGTCAAATTTGGAATCTTATCATCCTTTGTGATCCCTCCTAAGTGTGACTACCGCCGGAAAGTTCATCTTATGCACCACGTAGTAAATGTGTTCTATATGAGTGAGCTCTTGTCTGCATTATTATGGTCAAATCAAAAAACTTCCCATCGCTTGTTAATCAAATATCACCTTCGGCCATGTTTAGAAATGCCTGGCCAAACCGATATAACAAGCATTAATCATTCCAACAATGTTGTTACCCTGCATACTCACAGACTTTGGCTAATCCTCTTGGTAGATAAAAAAAACTAGGTGGGCTTCTTGTGCACTACACTCCAAGGTACATAGAGTAAGGAAAAACAAGTTGTTTGAATCTAAGTGTGTATATTGCTTGTGCTGTGTTGACAGAAGGTTATGTCGAAAGCAAACAGTGAATCTCAGGTGGAATAATATGAATGAGATGACACTAGGAGCATTGTGGTTAGCTTCCAAATTGTCTGTACACTTAATTTGAGACCCTTTAGGATGACTTCCATCATCAGCCTCAGCTAATTAGCTTGCTAACAGTAAGTACTCATCATCCTGCATTGTTATTCAATTTGGGCACACAATAATGACCTTTTCAGTCCCATAAATATTTATTACCTCCTTCTCTACTTGTGATGGTCTAAGCTGTTCATCCGCTATATATCATAGGTCAGTTTCAGAGTTACACTAAGCAACATTTTGTATGAGGCTGCTTGTCTATAGGAACAAGACAGAAATTATATTAAAATATTGGATTGATTTGACCAAAAAATGAGGCAAACATCTGCTAATGTGGATTATGGATATTCATATTCCTTGGTATCTTAAAATAGACTCAATTTTATGCTACTTTTTTGAAAACTATATTTGTCATTATCTTATAGGTCCTATAAGTGTTATGGTATAGGTCCTATAAGTATCATTGTATATGTCCTATAAGTGTTATGGTAGGTCCTATAAGTATTATGGTAGGTCCTATAAGTGTTATGGTATAAGTCCTATAAGTATTATGGCAGGTCCTATAAGTGTTATGGTAGGTCCTATAAGTGTTATGGTAGGTCCTATAAGTGTTATGATAGGTCCTATAAGTGTTATGGTAGAGGTCCTATAAGTGTTATGGTAGAAGTCCCATAAGTGTTATGGTAGGTCCTATACATGTTGTGGTATATAGGTCCTATAAGTGTTATGGTGTCCTATAAGTGTTATGGTAGGTCCTATAAGTGTTATGGTATAGGTCCTATATGTGTTATGGTATAGGTCCTATAAGTGTTATGGTAGGTCCTATAAGTGTTATGGTATAGGTCCTATAAGTGTTATGGTAGGTCCTATAAGTGTTATGGTAGGTCCTATAAGTGTTATGGTAGGTCCTATAAGTGTTTTATGGTATAGGTCCTTCAGTGTTATGCTAGGTCCTATAAGTGTTATGGTATATAGAGGTCCTATAAGTGTCATGGGATAGGTTCTATAGGATCCACATTAGTAAATTCTTATTCATTTGCGTCTTTTGTATATGCATGATATAAAGTATTTTGTCCGGTGTTCTATTTATCTATCTACTTTATCACTTGCACATAATAAGTACATAATTATTATAATTTTACTATCTAAGATCAAAAATTATTGTAGCAACTAATATTTTTCTCAACTCAGTAATAAAAAAATAAAAAATTAGGTGAAATATCGTAAATATGTTCATGATTGTGCAATTTTGATTAGCCATTGGCATTAAAAATCATGAATAATAGAATGCCTATATATATCACGAATGTTTGTTCTATTAATATTGTTGGGTGTTTTTTTTGTAATGAAATAATAAGATTGCACTCAGAAAATATGTAGACTCTGTTGAATATGTGATTAACTATGAACATGTGATTAACTCCCATATTCAGTGGTAATTGATTTGATAACCTGTCTTGATGAGTAACAATAAACATCAACTTTAATTATGGCCGTAGTGTTTTAGCGGCTGTGAGATACGTATATTGAGGAAGGTGAGATCAAGGCTGACAATTGCACTGGTGGATGATCGCTGAGCAGTGATGGTTGCACCGATGGATGAAGGAGTGATGGTGCACTGGTGGATCACTGAGGAGTGTTGGTTGCAATGGTGGATGATCGTTGATGATGCTTGCACCGGTAGATGATCGCTGAGGAGTGATGGTTGCACCAGTGGATGATCACTGAGGAGTGAGATGGTTGCACCGGTGGATGATCACTGAGGAGTGAGATGGTTGCACCGGTGGATGATCGCTGAGGAGTGATGGTTGCACCGGTGGATGATCACTGAGGAGTGATGGTTGCACCGGTGGATGATCACTGAGGAGTGATGGTTGCACCAATGGATGATCTCTGAAGATTGATGATTGCACCAGTGGATGATCAAGGAGTGATGCTTGCACCGGAGATCACTGAGGAGTGATGGTTGAACCGACGATCGCTGAGGAGTGATGGTTGCACCGATAGGTAGATGATTGCTGAGGAGTGATGGTTGAACCGATGGATGATCGTTGAGGAGTGATGGTTGCACCAGTAGGTAGATGATTGCTGAGGAGTGATGGTTGAACCGGTGGATGATCTCTGAAGAGTGATGATTGCACCAGTGGATGATCGTTGAGGAGTGATGATGCTTGCAACGGTAGATTATTGCTGAGGATTGATGGTTGAACTGATGGATGATCGTTGAGGAGTGATGGTTGCACCGGTAGGTAGATGATTGATGGCTAAGAGAAACAAATGATAACTGAAATGTTTGATAATAACATCATTAACATCACAGACAAGCCATAAATATGTGCTGACATTTGCTTGTATGTTCTTTCCTCTCCTCCCCCAGGGAACACTTCAGCCTAAAGTTGGATTATAAAACCCCCCCCCTCCCCCAGGGGATTATTCAGCCTAAAGTAGGATTATCCCCCCCCCCCAGGGGATAATTCAGCCTAAAGGAGGGGATAAAGTTTACTTGAGTACCCATCAGCCGAGTGGGGGACAATATTTCCTATCCCCCAGGCTATCAGATCCTTGGATATTTGTCCTGTGGGAAAGTTTATCCTAGAGAATCAAGGGGGGGGGGGCATAATTTAGAGAGACAAAATATCCTCCTAAACCTGCACTCCCCAAGTAAATTTAACCATCACCAGCTGCCGGTTCACCAGCCTATATATGCCAACTATGTAGTCAGCTATTCATAGAGAGTACATGTGTTTACCTTACAAGGTTCATAACAGTTCCTGCATCTGAACATGGCTAAAAGGATGTATCTAACTCGGAGCATGTTAATTAATTGTGTACATGGAAACTCCATAATGCTTCCTGTCAGCTATTAACTATGCAGGCATTTATCACTTGACTGTGCAGCAGATTTCATTCATGTAGCTCCAAATCTGCTGCGGTTTTCTCCATTTACTTGACCACACTTTATATAAAGCAGCTGGTCCATCCATATTTTTATGGGTGATGTATACATAGATAAGTACATGGATGCGTAGATAGGTACATAGATAGATAGGTACATAGATAGATAGGTATATAGATGCATAGATAGATACATAGATGCATAGATAGGTACATAGCTGCATAGATAGGTACATAGGTTCATATATAGGTACATAGGTGCATAGATAGGTACATAGATGCATAGATAGGTACATAAGATGCATAAATATGCATAGATAGGTACATAAATGCATAGATAGGTACATAGGTGCATAGATAGGTACAGTGTGGTCATATCAAGTTTTCCATCCAACTTGCCAGTGAGAGGGTTTACTTTACTCGCCACTCAATACAATTGCTCACAATATGCTGTTCACTCCACTATATATATATGTATACTCAGAATGAAAGTTGGAGGAGTTCTCAGAGTAGACAAATAATGGCATCAGGGCCACCTTAACACGTGGACACATACTGGGAAGTTGCCCATGGCCCCACGATTTTAGGGTCCCTACGGTTAATAAAGTGTGCCACTACTAAATTATAATTACCAGGAGTCCTCCCTAGTCTGGTCTCCCTGAACTCTGACCTGACCAAACATACAAGATGCTACGAATGGTTTGGATACCTGTTTTTCTTATTCAGTCAATGGAAAATAGTTAATACAGATGAGCTAAACCAAAGTGTACTAATGTACCCATGAAGACCCTGATTACGGTGAACCTCTAAATGAATGCATAATGCTCAAGCACCACATGGTCCACAATGAACAATGTTTGACTCTCCTGTGGATTATTTCAGACAATGTAAAAACTGTTTTTTCCAATGTTGAAATCACACTCGGAGTGTTCATGTGCATGATGGTCACCAACTGTACAGGAAGAAGCTGATTTTCAAGATTGCTTCGCAGCAAAATGGGACAACAATATTTGAACTGACTTTTACTCATGTGCCTGAAAAATGATGTCCTGAAAAGAACACAGACTACCAATCAATTATAAAAGAGTTCTCTTCAAAGAAATGTTGCAAACATTTGTGTGTTCAAGATTTATATGTTTAATTTGGGACTTTCCCTATAAACAAATGTTGTGGTTTAGATCATCGAGAAAGTCGTTGTATTGAACATTATATTTTCTTCATTTTAGTGGGTATGTGGGTACGGGTGCCAGTACCCCCCCCCCCCCCCCCCCCCCCCCAGTCCTACAATGCCATTAGTACAACTTCAGTGAGTGGCTATGGCAAATAAACAAAGTATCCCGAGACTGAACTTAAACTAAAGTTAGTTTAAAAGCAATAATCTTTACAGGTTGAATTAAGGAACTCTTCTTATGGAATTTTGGAATTTGCACATATTTTTTTATTCTCTCGCTAATTTTGAGTGTTTTACTAAAGAGCATTGTTATAGAGAAGTATTATAATTACTAATTATTATTATTACTGTTATTATTATTGTTATTATTGTTGTTATTGTTGTTATTATTATTGTTGTTATTATTATTGTTGTTGTTGTTGTAATTGTTGTTGCTATTGTTGTTATTGTTGTTGTTACTGTTGTTGTTGTTATTGTTATTATTATTGTTATTATTATTGTTATTATTAATGTTATTATTATTGTTGTTGTTATTGTTATTATTGTTATTATTGTTGTTATTATTATTATTATTGTTATTATTATTATTATTGTTGTTGTTATTATTATTGTTATTATTATTGTTATTATTATTGTTATTATTATTGTTGTTGTTATTATTATTGTTGCTATTATTGTTATTGTTATTATTATTGTTGCTATTATTGTTGTTGCTATTATTATTGTTGCTATTATTATTGTTGCTATTATTATTGTTGCTATTATTATTATTAGTAGTAGTAGTAGTATTAGTATTATTGTATTTTTATTATTGTTGCTATTATTATTGTTGCTGTTATTATTTTTGATGTTGTTGTTATTGTTATTTTTGTCATTATTTTTTATTATTGTTTTTGCTATTGTCATTGCTATGGTTATTTTTATTGTTATTGTTATTGTTATTAATTATTGTTATTTTATTTTTGTTGTTATTATTATTATTACTACTACTACTATTATAACTTGTTGTCGTTATTTTTCTTGTTTTTATTGTTGTTGTTGTTGTCATCATCATCATCATGATCATCATCATCATCATCATCATCAACATCATCATCATCATCATCATCATAATCTTCGTCATCATCACATCATCATCATCATCTTCATCATCATCATCATCATCATCATCTTCATTAACATCATCATCACCATCATCATCATCATCATCATCATCATCATCACCATCATCATCATCATCATCATAATCTTCATCATCATCATCATCATCATCATCATCAGTTGCAAAGTGCGCTCATACACATACAACATTTCCATTCTACATCAGATTGTCTTGCTTCTTCTGGCACATAACACATGAAATAAGTGGAACTAAACATTGCCATATAAGCTAATATCACTCCTCTGAGACATGTACATCAATATTACTTTCTGTGCATTCTTGGCTCACATTATGCCTCTTGTCAGGTCATTACAAATGGTCCTACTACTAGCACGTTGCATCCTGTGGATGAAATGGAAACTTTCAGGATGTCCCAAGATTACTGCTGTTGCATAAGCTTTGAAAACAAGCCACAGTCTGATCCTGAAATGGAAACTTCCAGGATGTCCCAAGATTACTGCTGCTATGAAAACAAGCCACAGTCTGATCCTGAAATGGAAACTTTCAGGTTGTCCCAAGATTACTGCTGTTGCATAAGCTATGAAAACAAGCCAGTCTGATCCAGAGATGGAAACTTTCAGTATGTCCAAGATTACTGCTGTTGCATAAGCTATGAAAACAAGCCAGTCTGATCCTCCATATTGGCAGTTCAACATAAATACACCTCCTTAGAACTTATATCGTGCATAAGAGGAATATGTCTCTGAACAGAGATGTTCCCAGTCTTGTAGCCTTGGCAACATTGTAGGATGGCAGCACTTAATCCTTTTTGTATTTATCTCTGCCAGATCAATATTGGATTTAGCTGCATAGTGAATGCTAATAGAATGAATTTGCCGACTAGTATCATCAGACCCATCAGTTTCTTTCTGTGCTCCTTCAGCTCAATAGGAAGCTCTGGATTTCCACACAAAAACCCTGATGAAGGCTAGAGCATCTAGTCAAAACTTTGAGAGAATACAATTTCAAGTTTTGATTATTGAGAAGGTTATTGTAGCAAATGTAAGAATGAAAACTAAAATAAAAAATGCAATAGTGCTATAATTCACACCTGCAGAACAGCATTTCAAAAGAGAAAACTTTGTAGATCTTTGCACTGAATTGCAATGTGCAATTCCAATTCCATTGATGTTTTGATCCCCTTGCTTTAGTAAGCTCTTCACAACGTTTGATTGAAATGCTCTATGATAACATTTCTCTGAGTATAAGCAGCAGAAGTGACTTAGTGATGAGTCTTGGTATTTGTTAATAACCTCCCATCCATGATTGGATTTTGGACAGAAAAATTAAAACGAAAAATGGCGAGTTTGTTTATTATAATTTATGTTGAGCGAGTAAATTTTAAGTTAATTATTGAGAAGATTCTTGTATTTACATTATGTCAACTGAGAGAGTTTTTCTAAAAAGAGAACACTACACTTCATTGTAAAAATAGCTCTCTTGATGCTTGCGGGTAAATATATCTCACATTATGAACATCCATATCTAGTTCATAATGAGTATTTAGCTAACCCAGCACATTCAGTTTCCCTTGCTTCACAATTGTTCACAAGTAAACATCTCAGTGCTGACACTGACCATTCACATTCACAAGATGTAATGGTAAACAGCCACTTCATTGTGCTGAAAATGTTTGGGAACAACAGTAATTTGAGAATCTCCTGAGCAGTATCAACAATTTCATTCTTCATATTCACCATTCTTTCCACAATTTCAGCTATGAAGGTTTGCTCAGATGGAAGATCATCACTGTGTAGAAATCGGTAAAATGTCTAAAATCTTCACTCCATACTGAGTTGTTCAGCTAATATCCTTTGGGAACATGTTGCTGCCATCAGTGAAGCTTTCTTTTTAATTATGTGTGCTCCAAGAATGGAATTTTAGCTGCTGCTACATACCACTTATTGTGTGATCATCTTCAATTTGTTCGCGAATCTTTTCTAGCAACAAGTATGACATCTGGATAAGCTCACACATTTCAACTCATCTGCTTTGCAATTTAATCATAAGATCGCCAACAATTCCTTACATACAACAAGGAATATTGCGTTAATAATAGTGTCTAAGACAAATAAGGAATGATTATTTCATACTAAGAACATAAGGCTAGGTGCAATATATATGTGTTAATAATAGTATATAAGACGAACAAGGAATTATTTCATACTAAAACATAAAGCTATGTACAATATATGTGTGTTATAATCTAAGACAAATAAGGTAAACTTAGTTAGACTTTTAGTCTCTGGAAGATTCGGAACGTCCAGGAATACTTGATGCTTTTATGTACCTGAATGCTATACCATGTTTGGGGGCGATCAACTGTGTTTCTTTCATATCAAAGGTTGAATCACAGCCTGATATTCCTTCACATATCCCTGATATTTTGAAATTGACAGAAGACCAACCAAAATAATATTGCACAGGAATTTGCAACCCCCATTCGTTCATTTCATTAAAGGCCGTTTGAATTGGAGTGAACCAGAGATTGTGTTTGTCATTACTGTCTGAGTCATACATGTTAACTTTGTCTTTGGTCCAATAGGCAACGTAGCCGGAGATAATGGCATCAGCATGGAATGTACCGGAACATGCTTGATCTTTCAGGGTCCATGTCAACTCCATCTCAGTTTGGCTTGGTATAGTGATATGTCGTTCAATGCTCCAATTTTCTGATTTAGTTTCTGTCTTATTTAGTGTGGCTTCAGTTGAAAGGATAGTTGATGTTATAGGTGTTGCACCTACAGGTGGGACGCTAACTTCAAATTCCAAATCTTTTCCAGTCCTGACACTCACTTTCACGTTCCAAGAGAAGTGCGATTCGGTTTTTCTTACATGACTAAAGATAACTTGTCTTGGCTCATTTGTGTCATTGACAATAGTGTCTCTCTCGAAGAAGCCAGGATATTCAGTGCGAGATATCGGTCCTTCATAGCAAACATTTAAAATCTCAGTTTTAAGTTTATAATTCTGAAATCTAGACATAGAAGAATGTCTAGCATGCAAATCTATCCACTCAATGGTGGTGCCTGCCCTTGATGCATAGGTATTAGCCCACTGCCTGAGTAGGGCTTCTAGGTCACTGATAAACTGAGTCATAACTTCAATAGCTCTTGTTGATGGAGGTCGATGGAATGCTGAAGTAAATTTTGAAGTGATCAGCCAAGTCTTTTATAGCTACATGTAACAGAATCCAATAGCCGGAAGTTGAGTTTAAGTTTAATGATGACTGAAGCCTGGTAAGTTTATAGTACACATGTAAATAATTATTAGAAGCAGCCGGAGCTGTAGACACAAAAGCCTTTTTATTGGAAGAGGCCATTTCTCTGAATGCTTGAAAATCACTTCAGTTGTTCAAATTCCAATATCTAACCACAGTGAGTGTACCAACTGCAGGCCCATTATCTTCCTTTCAGTGGTAAACAAAATGCTGGAATATCATTCCACCATATCTGCTACCGTCTGGAGGAATTGTGCCCACTTACAAATAATCAATGGAGTTTTCAGACTTCAGGTTATGCCTCGTATCTCCCACTCACGATTAATTTCAGACATCTGAGAGAATGGAGTAGAAGTGTGCACATCTTTTTTGATTTGAGAAGGACTTTGACTCCGTGCCGCTTGCCAACCATGAACTTGGTAACCACTCCCTTTCATGAATTTGCAGCTACCTGATTGATCGAAGGTGTGGTCATTAGAGTCAGTCATACCATGGAGTCGTCCATTTTGCCTGGAATGCCTCAGAGTTAGGTTCAGCATCCATCTTTAATATATATTGATGATGAATCTTATGTACCTCCATCAGGTGGGAGAATACCGACTATGCTCATGACCTTTCTCACAGCAAGAACATCTATTACAATGAACTTCTCAATAATCAACTTGAATTTCACTCTCTCGATGTTTCGACTAGTTGCTCTAGCCTTCATCAGGAATATTCCTAATGAAAACTAGAGCATCCACTGAGAGAGTAAAATTCAAGTTGATTATTCAGGTCATTGTAATTTCGTTATGTCAACTGAGAGTTCATTGAGAACAACATCTATGATTAGGTTTGACAAATCTAAATTCTACCAAATGCAAGGCAATGTTGATATTAACTAAAAGGAAAAATGTTCAAGTGGCAACGGTGATTTTTAGCTGACTACATTCGATGCAAACCATAGAATTTTCTTTTTAATCAGAAAATCAGTTGAAACAGCATATAAACAAATTTGAAAGATTGACTTTACTTAACACATGAAAACTTTTGGGATAATAGTTTATGGGACTGTGAATCAAGACAGTTGACTTTAACTGTATTTGCAGCTCTACTTAGAATATAGCTACATTCCTTAATTATTGATGCCGAAAATGTTCAAAAGTTTGTACTGAGAACATGCCTGGAGAAGTGAGACTGGAACTTCATATGAACTATTATAGACTATTATACCATCCTAACACTGCAGGTCTAAATTAAAGCAATGTACTTTATACTTGGTCGCTCATGGACACTTCTACTTTCCACCTAATGTTTTTGTAGAAAATAAGCAGACATCACACTTATTGTACCGACCATGGGTGCACATAAATACCTTTTAGTGTTTATTCATGGTTGATCTGTTTCAGAATAACTTACTTCATGAAGCACTTTCATTCCTTCCCAAAATCAATCACTTAACCTTCATTTTTATATCATTGTATATACATATAATATGCAGTTGAATGACCCTGTCCTATTTGTGGTTTGAAAAAGAAACTCAGCAGACTCTTAGTAGCTTAAAAAACCTGCTAAATAATTAATCATTTCTGCAAGATATTGCAGTCTTTTTTAGTAAAAAATAATTCCAAAGAGAAAATTGGAACATCTAGCCGAAACATTGGATCGAGAAGGTTGTAAAGTTGTTTTTCAGCTGACTTCGTTAAAAAATACTGAAGAGTTTTTTTGGTCAATGATTGAAAAGAATGCTTTGGTTGTCATCAGAGGGTGAATGTTAAAAAAACACAAACATCACGCAAGACATTCATACTATGACGATGTGTTTCATATGGAATTCATGTGGTTATTGACCTGTTAAAGAAGAAAGGAAATGAGGTTGTATCTACGAAGACAACCACCACTAGATAACCTTATACCATTTCCAGTATACTGATTTCAAAAGCTTTACCACGTTGTTTACATGGCTAAGTTTTGTGGTAACCATGGTAACAACCTTATTTCCTTCTTTAAAAAAAAAAGAAAAAAAGAAGTCTGTTATTTTTTTAAGTTCAAGTTTCTTGTTTAGATATCCTAACGGTACTAGCCTTCCACACTGGAAGGAATATGCAGTGTTAGTGTGTGTATTGGGGCCTAGGTGTATGGGAATGCCTGATTGATTGGGGGATGGACTCTTGCTGCTAGGGCTTGGTGGACATACGTTATGGTGGGGTGTAGTTGTTGGCTGGTTTGTGTGTTCTTAGTGAGATTTTGTTTGCTGTATTGGTGGACTGAGTGTTTTTGTATTGACTTGTGAGATTGGGTATTGGTGAATTGGGTGGGAGGTTTGCTGAATGATGGTATGGGTGGGATGGACTTATGTAGTTCCAGTGCATGGACACAGGCAGACACCAAACAGTTTGAGCAGATCATACCATAGTTCCATATGAGCAGCCAGTAGCTATGATCAGGTTGTCTGTTGCTTGTGCACCAAAGTGGAGGGAAAACTTCTCATTGAAATCACTTCAGGCCATCTGGCAAACCAATCAGTGATTGATTAGTGTAAGATGTTCCTTGGGATGGAATAAATGGATACTCTATGTCAAAATGAATGTACTAAACTAGAGCCTGGAGGTAGGAATTGGAAGCTGCAGAGAGGACTAGTTATGTGAAGGAATAGTATGGATTGAACCTGTACAAGTGTTGTCTAGCAAGTGATGTCTTTGTTAAGGCCATTCTAAACACAGCATTCAGCCACAAGCTTCTTGGTTAACTTGCCTCCAGGATGGGAAAGAGAGTGAAGCATGTCAAAGTCCTTGCATGATACAAGAACAAGCACTACAAGAGTTTTAAACTCAGTGTGGTGTTGGTGCACTGGGACCTGCCAGTTTCAGGAAGTGACAGAAATCAAGAGGGTTTGGGTATCTTCATCTGAAGCCGTTGGCGGGCAAGCTCATTATCATCCAACATATGTGTGCCAAGTGTGTCCAGACTCTGTGTCCATGAAAGGGCATCAGCACACCACAGGGCTAGGGCTAGGCTCTTCACAGATTATCTGCTTGTAGTGGTTTATCAGCCCAAGAAAAAGAAGTCATGCTTTATCCTTGAATACTAGTTCTGCAAGAGTATAATTTTCAGGTGGTGTACCAAGAGAGTTTTGTCATTGCTAATGAAGATGCACTCTCTTATCTGGAAAGTTAGCCTTATGCTTATCCTCATTATATCACAATGTAACTTTGGGATGCCCAATAAGTGCTCAAAACTGGCACAAGCCTCTTCAGAAGTGTTATATCCCTCTATTGGTCATGAGTAGCACAAACCCTAGCTGCAGATTATTAATAATGCTATTTAACAGTACCACTCTTTTGCCAAACATGCACAATCACTATGTTCTTGCTACAAGACATCAAGGCTTAGAGAGAACAATGCAGAAGAATCATGCTGGATGATTATGGCATGGGATGTACATTTCTATAGAGAGTGTGCAAGGTATCAACAGTTAGGCCTCAAATGTAACATCGGCAAATGTTTCCATCAGAAACCATGAAAATGTTTGTAATTGTTGTTTTAGGTGTTTAATTTCCCTGAGCAACAAAAGTTCTGGTTCTCTCTTCCTTTCTCTCTATTCTGTTTGATTATGCATTATTCAATCATAAATGAATAAATGAAATGTGCCTCTTGATTCTATACAGCAACAGTCTCTCTATTAAATAATCATTACAGTTGCACACAATAGCTGTTCACTGCACTTCATGAATAATACAGTAACTTTCAGGATGAAGTTTATGGAATTCACAGAATAGACTCTTATATGAAGAGAGAGTTCAGCTTCATGAGAGACTGGAACAAGAATAGTAAACATACAGCTTCATGAGAGGCTAGAACAAGAATAGTAACATACAGCTTCATGAGAGGCTAGCTTCATGAGAGGCTAGAACAAGAATAGTAAAATACAGCTTCATGAGAGGCTAGAACAAGAATAGTAAACATACAGCTTCATGAGAGGCTAGAACAAGAATAGTAACATACAGCTTCATGAGAGGCTAGCTTCATGAGAGGCTAGAACAAGAATAGTAAAATACAGCGTCATGAGAGGCTGGAACAAGAAAAGTAACATACAGCTTCATGAGAGGCTGGAACAAGAATAGTAAACATACAGCTTCATGAGAGGCTAGAACAAGAATAGTAACATACAGCTTCATGAGAGGCTAGCTAGCTTCATGAGAGGCTAGAACAAGAATAGTAAAATACAGCGTCATGAGAGGCTGGAACAAGAAAAGTAACATACAGCTTCATGAGAGGCTGGAACAAGAATAGTAACATACAGCTTCATGAGAGGCTGCAACAAGAATAGTAACATACAGCTTCATCAGAGGCTATAACATGAATAGTAACATACAGGGCTGGAACAAGAATAGTAACATAAATTTTTATGGGAGGCTGGAGCAAGAATAGTTACATACAGCTTCATGAGAGGCTAGAACAAGAATAATAACATACAGCTTCATGAGAGGTTGGAACAAGAATAGTAATATACAGCTTCATGAGAGGCTAAAACAAGAATAGTAACATAAAGCTTCATGAGAGGCTAGAACAAGAATAGGTTCATGAGAGGCTGGAACCAGAATAGTAACATACAGCTTCATGAGAGGCTAGAACAAGAATAGTAACATACAGCTTCATGAGAGGCTGGAACAAGAATAGTAACATACAGCTTCATTGGAACAAGAATAATAACATGCACTTGAATTATAAAAACGAGATTTAAACAAATAGAACTTTTGGTGGTCAAATTTGGAATCTTATCATCCTTTGTGATCCCTCCAAAGTGTGACTACTGCCGGCAAGTTCATCTTATGCTCCACGTAGTAAATATGTTCTATATGAGTGAGCTCTTGTCTGCATTATTATGGTCAAATCAAAAAAAACTTCCCATCACTTGTTGTGATTACCTCATCAAATATCACCTTCTGCCATGTCTAGAAATGTCTGGCCAAACCGACATAACAAGCATTAATCATTCCAACACATCTTTATATTGTTACCCTGCATACTCACAGACTTTGGCTAATCCTCTTGGTAGGTCAAAAAACTAGGCAGGCTTCTTGTGCACTACACTCCAAGGTACATAGAGTAAGGAAAAACAAGTTGTTTGAATCTAAGTGTGTATATTGCTTGTGCTGTGTTGACAGAAGATTATGTCGAAAGCAAACAGGGAATCTCAGGTGGAATAATATGAATGAGATGACACTAGGAGCATTGTGGTTAGCTTCCAAATTGTCTGTACACTTAATTTGAGACCCTTTAGGATGACTTCCATCAGCCTCAGCTAGTTAGCTTGCTAACAGTAAGTACTCATCATCCTGCATTGTTATTCAATTTGGGCACACAATAATGACCTTTTCAGTGTCCATAAATATTTATTACCTCCTTCTCTACTTGTGATGGTCTAACAATTGTTCATCTGCTATATATCATAGGTCAGTTTCAGAGTTACACTAAGCAACATTATGAGGCTGCTTGGCTATAGGAACAAGACAGAAAAGATAAAATATTGGATTGATTTGACCAAAAAATGAAGCAAACATCTGCTAATGTGGGTCACGGATATTCATATTCCTTGGTATCTTAAAATAGACTCAATTTTATGCTACTTTTTTGTAAACTGTATTTGTCATTATCTTATAGGTCCAATAAGTATTATAGTATAGGTCCTATAAGTGTTATGGTAGGATAAATGTTATGGCAGGTCCTACAAGTGTTATGATAGATCCTATAAGTGTTATGGTAGGTCCTATAAGTGTTATGGTAGGTCCTATAAGTGTCATGGTAGGTCCTATAAGTGTTATGGTAGGTCATATAAGTGTTATAGTAGGTCCTATAAGTGTCATGGTAGGTCCTATAAGTATTATGGTAGGTCATGTAAGTGTTATGGTATAGGTCTTATAAGTTTTATGGTAGGTCCTATAAGTATTATGGTATAGGTCCTATAAGTGTTATTGTAGGTCCTATATGTATTATGGTAGGTCCTATAAGTGTTAATGGGATAGCTTCTATAAGTGTGGAGGTCCACATTAGCAAATTCTTATTCATTTCTGAGCAGTGACTGGTGGATGATCACTGAGGAGTGATGGTTGCACCGGTGAATGATCACTGAGGAGTGCTGGTTCTCCGGGGGGATGATCACTGAGGAGTGATGGTTGCACCGGTGAATGATCACTGAGGAGTGATGGTTGCACCAGTGGATGATCACTGAGGAGTGATGGTTCCACCAGTGAATGATCACTGAGGAGTGATGGTTGCACCGGTGGATCACTGAGGAGAATGATGGTTCCACCAGTGGATGATCTGATCAGTGACGGTTGCACCGCTGGATGATTACTGAGGAGAAACGGTTGCACCGCTGGATGATCACTGAGGAGAGACGGTTGCACCGCTGGATGATCACTGAGGAGAGACGGTTGCACCGCTGGATGATCACTGAGGAGTGAAGGTTCCACCAGTGAATGATCACTGAGGAGTGATGGTTGCACCGGTGGATCACTGAGGAGAATGATGGTTCCACCAGTGGATGATCTGATCAGTGACGGTTGCACCGCTGGATGATTACTGAGGAGAAACGGTTGCACCGCTGGATGATCACTGAGGAGAGACGGTTGCACCGCTGGATGATCACTGAGGAGAGACGGTTGCACCGCTGGATGATCACTGAGGAGTGAAGGTTCCACCAGTGAATGATCACTGAGGAGTGATGGTTGCACCGATGGATCACTGAGGAGAATGATGGTTCCACCAGTGGATGATCTGATCAGTGACGGTTGCACCGCTGGATGATTACTGAGGAGAGACGGTTGCACCGCTGGATGATCACTGAGGAGAGACGGTTGCACCGCTGGATGATCACTGAGGAGAGATGGTTGCACCAGTGGATGATCGCTGAGCAGTGACCGGTGGATGATTGCTGAGCAGTGATGGTGAAAAGAAACAAATGACAACTGAATGTTTGATGATGATAATCATTAACATCACAGACAAGCCATAAATATGTTCTGACATTTGCTTATAAGTTCTTTCCTCTCATCCCCCAGGGAACACTTCAGCCTAAAGTAGGATTATACTGCCCCCCCCCCCCCCTCCCAGGGGATTATTCAGTCTAAAGGAGGGGATAAAGTTTACTAGGATATTTTGAGGACCAATCAGCCCAGTGGGGGACAATATTTCCTATCTCCCAGGCCATCATATCCTTGGATATTAGTCCTGTGGGACAGTTTGTCCTAGAGAATCAGTCTATGGGAGGGGGGGGACATAATTTAGAGAGACAAAATATCCTCCTAAACCTGCACTCCCCAAGTAAATTTAACCATCACACCAGCTGCCAGTTCACCAGCCTATGCATGCCAACTATGTAGTCAGCTATTCATAGAGAGTACATGTGTTTACCTTACCAAGGTTGATAATAGTTCCTGCATCTGAACATGGCTAAAAGGATGTTTCCAACTCTGAGCATGTTGATTAATTATGTCACATGGAAACTCCATAATGCTTCCTGTCAGCTATTAACTATGCAGGCATTTCTCACTTGACAGTGCAGCAGATTTCATTCCTGTAGCTCCAAATCTGCTGCGGTTTTCTCCATCTTTCTCGTTATTATGACGACCATTAACATGACCACACTTTATATAAAGCAGCTGGTCCATTCATATTTTTATGGGTGAATGTATGTAATACATAGATAGATAGGTACATAAATGCATAGATAGGTACATAGATGCATAGATAAGTATATAGATGATAGATAGGTTACATAGGTACATAGATCGGTACATAGATGCATAGATTGGTACATAGATGCATAGATAAGTATATAGATGCATAGATAGGTACATAGATGCATAGATAAGTACATAGATGCATAGATAAGTATATAGATGCACAGATAGGTACATAGATGCATAGATAGGTACATAGATGCATAGATAAGTATATAGATGCATAGATAGGTACATAGATGCATAGATAAGCATATAGATGCAGAGATAGATTCATAGATGCATAGAGGGGTACATAGCTGCATAGATAGGTACATAGATACATAGATAGGTACATAGCTGCATAGATAGGTATATAGGTGCATAGATAGGTACATAGGTGCATAGATAGGTACATAGGTGCATATATAGGTACATAGGTGCATATATAGGTACATAGGTGCATATATAGGTAC
>JAQNBH010000014.1:32814639-33039639 GCA_028752905.1 Cladorhizidae sp. MBARI D1340-BT2 | reverse complement strand
TGCTCCAATTTTCTGATTTAGTTTCTGTCTTATTTAGTGTGGCTTCAGTTGAAAGGATAGTTGATGTTATAGGTGTTGCACCCACAGGTGGGACGCTAACTTCAAATTCCAAATCTTTTCCAGTCCTGACACTCACTTTCACGTTCCAAGAGAAGTGCGATTCGGTTTTTCTTACATGACTAAAGATAACTTGTCTTGGCTCATTTGTGTCATTGACAATAGTGTCTCTCTCGAAGAAGCCAGGATATTCAGTGCGAGATATCGGTCCTTCATAGCAAACATTTAAAATCTCAGTTTTAAGTTTATAATTCTGAAATCTAGACATAGAAGAATGTCTAGCATGCAAATCTATCCACTCAATGGTGGTGCCTGCCCTTGATGCATAGGTATTAGCCCACTGCCTGAGTAGGGCTTCTAGGTCACTGATAAACTGAGTCATAACTTCAATAGCTCTTGTTGATGGAGGTCGATGGAATGCTGAAGTAAATTTTGAAGTGATCAGCCAAGTCTTTTATAGCTACATGTAACAGAATCCAATAGCCGGAAGTTGAGTTTAAGTTTAATGATGACTGAAGCCTGGTAAGTTTACATGTAAATAATTATTAGAAGCAGCCGGAGCTGTAGACACAAAAGCCTTTTTATTGGAAGAGGCCATTTCTCTGAATGCTTGAAAATCACTTCAGTTGTTCAAATTCCAATATCTAACCACAGTGAGTGTACCAACTGCAGGCCCATTATCTTCCTTTCAGTGGTAAACAAAATGCTGGAATATCATTCCACCATATCTGCTACCGTCTGGAGGAATTGTGCCCACTTACAAATAATCAATGGAGTTTTCAGACTTCAGGTTATGCCTCGTATCTCCCACTCACGATTAATTTCAGACATCTGAGAGAATGGAGTAGAAGTGTGCACATCTTTTTTGATTTGAGAAGGACTTTGACTCCGTGCCGCTTGCCAACCATGAACTTGGTAACCACTCCCTTTCATGAATTTGCAGCTACCTGATTGATCGAAGGTGTGGTCATTAGAGTCAGTCATACCATGGAGTCGTCCATTTTGCCTGGAATGCCTCAGAGTTAGGTTCAGCATCCATCTTTAATATATATTGATGATGAATCTTATGTACCTCCATCAGGTGGGAGAATACCGACTATGCTCATGACCTTTCTCACAGCAAGAACATCTATTACAATGAACTTCTCAATAATCAACTTGAATTTCACTCTCTCGATGTTTCGACTAGTTGCTCTAGCCTTCATCAGGAATATTCCTAATGAAAACTAGAGCATCCACTGAGAGAGTAAAATTCAAGTTGATTATTCAGGTCATTGTAATTTCGTTATGTCAACTGAGAGTTCATTGAGAACAACATCTATGATTAGGTTTGACAAATCTAAATTCTACCAAATGCAAGGCAATGTTGATATTAACTAAAAGGAAAAATGTTCAAGTGGCAACGGTGATTTTTAGCTGACTACATTCGATGCAAACCATAGAATTTTCTTTTTAATCAGAAAATCAGTTGAAACAGCATATAAACAAATTTGAAAGATTGACTTTACTTAACACATGAAAACTTTTGGGATAATAGTTTATGGGACTGTGAATCAAGACAGTTGACTTTAACTGTATTTGCAGCTCTACTTAGAATATAGCTACATTCCTTAATTATTGATGCCGAAAATGTTCAAAAGTTTGTACTGAGAACATGCCTGGAGAAGTGAGACTGGAACTTCATATGAACTATTATAGACTATTATACCATCCTAACACTGCAGGTCTAAATTAAAGCAATGTACTTTATACTTGGTCGCTCATGGACACTTCTACTTTCCACCTAATGTTTTTGTAGAAGATAAGCAGACATCACACTTATTGTACCGACCATGGGTGCACATAAATACCTTTTAGTGTTTATTCATGGTTGATCTGTTTCAGAATAACTTACTTCATGAAGCACTTTCATTCCTTCCCAAAATCAATCACTTAACCTTCATTTTTATATCATTGTATATACATATAATATGCAGTTGAATGACCCTGTCCTATTTGTGGTTTGAAAAAGAAACTCAGCAGACTCTTAGTAGCTTAAAAAACCTGCTAAATAATTAATCATTTCTGCAAGATATTGCAGTCTTTTTTAGTAAAAAATAATTCCAAAGAGAAAATTGGAACATCTAGCCGAAACATTGGATCGAGAAGGTTGTAAAGTTGTTTTTCAGCTGACTTCGTTAAAAAATACTGAAGAGTTTTTTTGGTCAATGATTGAAAAGAATGCTTTGGTTGTCATCAGAGGGTGAATGTTAAAAAAACACAAACATCACGCAAGACATTCATACTATGACGATGTGTTTCATATGGAATTCATGTGGTTATTGACCTGTTAAAGAAGAAAGGAAATGAGGTTGTATCTACGAAGACAACCACCACTAGATAACCTTATACCATTTCCAGTATACTGATTTCAAAAGCTTTACCACGTTGTTTACATGGCTAAGTTTTGTGGTAACCATGGTAACAACCTTATTTCCTTCTTTAAAAAAGAAAGAAAAAAAGAAGTCTGTTATTTTTTTAAGTTCAAGTTTCTTGTTTAGATATCCTATCGGTACTAGCCTTCCACACTGGAAGGAATATGCAGTGTTAGTGTGTGTATTGGGGCCTAGGTGTATGGGAATGCCTGATTGATTGGGGGATGGACTCTTGCTGCTAGGGCTTGGTGGACATACGTTATGGTGGGGTGTAGTTGTTGGCTGGTTTGTGTGTTCTTAGTGAGATTTTGTTTGCTGTATTGGTGGACTGAGTGTTTTTGTATTGACTTGTGAGATTGGGTATTGGTGAATTGGGTGGGAGGTTTGCTGAATGATGGTATGGGTGGGATGGACTTATGTAGTTCCAGTGCATGGACACAGGCAGACACCAAACAGTTTGAGCAGATCATACCATAGTTCCATATGAGCAGCCAGTAGCTATGATCAGGTTGTCTGTTGCTTGTGCACCAAAGTGGAGGGAAAACTTCTCATTGAAATCACTTCAGGCCATCTGGCAAACCAATCAGTGATTGATTAGTGTAAGATGTTCCTTGGGATGGAATAAATGGATACTCTATGTCAAAATGAATGTACTAAACTAGAGCCTGGAGGTAGGAATTGGAAGCTGCAGAGAGGACTAGTTATGTGAAGGAATAGTATGGATTGAACCTGTACAAGTGTTGTCTAGCAAGTGATGTCTTTGTTAAGGCCATTCTAAACACAGCATTCAGCCACAAGCTTCTTGGTTAACTTGCCTCCAGGATGGGAAAGAGAGTGAAGCATGTCAAAGTCCTTGCATGATACAAGAACAAGCACTACAAGAGTTTTAAACTCAGTGTGGTGTTGGTGCACTGGGACCTGCCAGTTTCAGGAAGTGACAGAAATCAAGAGGGTTTGGGTATCTTCATCTGAAGCCGTTGGCGGGCAAGCTCATTATCATCCAACATATGTGTGCCAAGTGTGTCCAGACTCTGTGTCCATGAAAGGGCATCAGCACACCACAGGGCTAGGGCTAGGCTCTTCACAGATTATCTGCTTGTAGTGGTTTATCAGCCCAAGAAAAAGAAGTCATGCTTTATCCTTGAATACTAGTTCTGCAAGAGTATAATTTTCAGGTGGTGTACCAAGAGAGTTTTGTCATTGCTAATGAAGATGCACTCTCTTATCTGGAAAGTTAGCCTTATGCTTATCCTCATTATATCACAATGTAACTTTGGGATGCCCAATAAGTGCTCAAAACTGGCACAAGCCTCTTCAGAAGTGTTATATCCCTCTATTGGTCATGAGTAGCACAAACCCTAGCTGCAGATTATTAATAATGCTATTTAACAGTACCACTCTTTTGCCAAACATGCACAATCACTATGTTCTTGCTACAAGACATCAAGGCTTAGAGAGAACAATGCAGAAGAATCATGCTGGATGATTATGGCATGGGATGTACATTTCTATAGAGAGTGTGCAAGGTATCAACAGTTAGGCCTCAAATGTAACATCGGCAAATGTTTCCATCAGAAACCATGAAAATGTTTGTAATTGTTGTTTTAGGTGTTTAATTTCCCTGAGCAACAAAAGTTCTGGTTCTCTCTTCCTTTCTCTCTATTCTGTTTGATTATGCATTATTCAATCATAAATGAATAAATGAAATGTGCCTCTTGATTCTATACAGCAACAGTCTCTCTATTAAATAATCATTACAGTTGCACACAATAGCTGTTCACTGCACTTCATGAATAATACAGTAACTTTCAGGATGAAGTTTATGGAATTCACAGAATAGACTCTTATATGAAGAGAGAGTTCAGCTTCATGAGAGACTGGAACAAGAATAGTAAACATACAGCTTCATGAGAGGCTAGAACAAGAATAGTAACATACAGCTTCATGAGAGGCTAGCTTCATGAGAGGCTAGAACAAGAATAGTAAAATACAGCTTCATGAGAGGCTAGAACAAGAATAGTAAACATACAGCTTCATGAGAGGCTAGAACAAGAATAGTAACATACAGCTTCATGAGAGGCTAGCTTCATGAGAGGCTAGAACAAGAATAGTAAAATACAGCGTCATGAGAGGCTGGAACAAGAAAAGTAACATACAGCTTCATGAGAGGCTGGAACAAGAATAGTAAACATACAGCTTCATGAGAGGCTAGAACAAGAATAGTAACATACAGCTTCATGAGAGGCTAGCTAGCTTCATGAGAGGCTAGAACAAGAATAGTAAAATACAGCGTCATGAGAGGCTGGAACAAGAAAAGTAACATACAGCTTCATGAGAGGCTGGAACAAGAATAGTAACATACAGCTTCATGAGAGGCTGCAACAAGAATAGTAACATACAGCTTCATCAGAGGCTATAACATGAATAGTAACATACAGGGCTGGAACAAGAATAGTAACATAAATTTTTATGGGAGGCTGGAGCAAGAATAGTTACATACAGCTTCATGAGAGGCTAGAACAAGAATAATAACATACAGCTTCATGAGAGGTTGGAACAAGAATAGTAATATACAGCTTCATGAGAGGCTAAAACAAGAATAGTAACATAAAGCTTCATGAGAGGCTAGAACAAGAATAGGTTCATGAGAGGCTGGAACCAGAATAGTAACATACAGCTTCATGAGAGGCTAGAACAAGAATAGTAACATACAGCTTCATGAGAGGCTGGAACAAGAATAGTAACATACAGCTTCATTGGAACAAGAATAATAACATGCACTTGAATTATAAAAACGAGATTTAAACAAATAGAACTTTTGGTGGTCAAATTTGGAATCTTATCATCCTTTGTGATCCCTCCAAAGTGTGACTACTGCCGGCAAGTTCATCTTATGCACCACGTAGTAAATATGTTCTATATGAGTGAGCTCTTGTCTGCATTATTATGGTCAAATCAAAAAAAACTTCCCATCACTTGTTGTGATTACCTCATCAAATATCACCTTCTGCCATGTCTAGAAATGTCTGGCCAAACCGACATAACAAGCATTAATCATACCAACACATCTTTATATTGTTACCCTGCATACTCACAGACTTTGGCTAATCCTCTTGGTAGGTCAAAAAACTAGGCAGGCTTCTTGTGCACTACACTCCAAGGTACATAGAGTAAGGAAAAACAAGTTGTTTGAATCTAAGTGTGTATATTGCTTGTGCTGTGTTGACAGAAGATTATGTCGAAAGCAAACAGGGAATCTCAGGTGGAATAATATGAATGAGATGACACTAGGAGCATTGTGGTTAGCTTCCAAATTGTCTGTACACTTAATTTGAGACCCTTTAGGATGACTTCCATCAGCCTCAGCTAGTTAGCTTGCTAACAGTAAGTACTCATCATCCTGCATTGTTATTCAATTTGGGCACACAATAATGACCTTTTCAGTGTCCATAAATATTTATTACCTCCTTCTCTACTTGTGATGGTCTAACAATTGTTCATCTGCTATATATCATAGGTCAGTTTCAGAGTTACACTAAGCAACATTTTGTATGAGGCTGCTTGGCTATAGGAACAAGACAGAAAAGATAAAATATTGGATTGATTTGACCAAAAAATGAAGCAAACATCTGCTAATGTGGGTCACGGATATTCATATTCCTTGGTATCTTAAAATAGACTCAATTTTATGCTACTTTTTTGTAAACTGTATTTGTCATTATCTTATAGGTCCAATAAGTATTATAGTATAGGTCCTATAAGTGTTATGGTAGGATAAATGTTATGGCAGGTCCTACAAGTGTTATGATAGATCCTATAAGTGTTATGGTAGGTCCTATAAGTGTTATGGTAGGTCCTATAAGTGTCATGGTAGGTCCTATAAGTGTTATGGTAGGTCATATAAGTGTTATAGTAGGTCCTATAAGTGTCATGGTAGGTCCTATAAGTATTATGGTAGGTCATGTAAGTGTTATGGTATAGGTCTTATAAGTTTTATGGTAGGTCCTATAAGTATTATGGTATAGGTCCTATAAGTGTTATTGTAGGTCCTATATGTATTATGGTAGGTCCTATAAGTGTTAATGGGATAGCTTCTATAAGTGTGGAGGTCCACATTAGCAAATTCTTATTCATTTCTGAGCAGTGACTGGTGGATGATCACTGAGGAGTGATGGTTGCACCGGTGAATGATCACTGAGGAGTGCTGGTTGCACTGGAGGATGATCACTGAGGAGTGATGGTTGCACCGGTGAATGATCACTGAGGAGTGATGGTTGCACCGGTGGATGATCACTGAGGAGTGATGGTTCCACCAGTGAATGATCACTGAGGAGTGATGGTTGCACCGGTGGATCACTGAGGAGAATGATGGTTCCACCAGTGGATGATCTGATCAGTGACGGTTGCACCGCTGGATGATTACTGAGGAGAAACGGTTGCACCGCTGGATGATCACTGAGGAGAGACGGTTGCACCGCTGGATGATCACTGAGGAGAGACGGTTGCACCGCTGGATGATCACTGAGGAGTGAAGGTTCCACCAGTGAATGATCACTGAGGAGTGATGGTTGCACCGGTGGATCACTGAGGAGAATGATGGTTCCACCAGTGGATGATCTGATCAGTGACGGTTGCACCGCTGGATGATTACTGAGGAGAAACGGTTGCACCGCTGGATGATCACTGAGGAGAGACGGTTGCACCGCTGGATGATCACTGAGGAGAGACGGTTGCACCGCTGGATGATCACTGAGGAGTGAAGGTTCCACCAGTGAATGATCACTGAGGAGTGATGGTTGCACCGGTGGATCACTGAGGAGAATGATGGTTCCACCAGTGGATGATCTGATCAGTGACGGTTGCACCGCTGGATGATTACTGAGGAGAGACGGTTGCACCGCTGGATGATCACTGAGGAGAGACGGTTGCACCGCTGGATGATCACTGAGGAGAGATGGTTGCATAGTGGATGATCGCTGAGTAGTGACCGGTGGATGATTGCTGAGCAGTGATGGTGAAAAGAAACAAATGACAACTGAATGTTTGATGATGATAATCATTAACATCACAGACAAGCCATAAATATGTGCTGACATTTGCTTATAAGTTCTTTCCTCTCATCCCCCAGGGAATACTTCAGCCTAAAGTAGGATTATACTGCCCCCCCCCCCCCAGGGGATTATTCAGTCTAAAGGAGGGGATAAAGTTTACTAGGATATTTTGAGGACCAATCAGCCCAGTGGGGGACAATATTTCCTATCTCCCAGGCCATCATATCCTTGGATATTTGTCCTGTGGGACAGTTTGTCCTAGAGAATCAGTCTATGGGAGGGGGGGGACATAATTTAGAGAGACAAAATATCCTCCTAAACCTGCACTCCCCAAGTAAATTTAACCATCACACCAGCTGCCAGTTCACCAGCCTATGCATGCCAACTATGTAGTCAGCTATTCATAGAGAGTACATGTGTTTACCTTACCAAGGTTGATAATAGTTCCTGCATCTGAACATGGCTAAAAGGATGTTTCCAACTCTGAGCATGTTGATTAATTATGTCACATGGAAACTCCATAATGCTTCCTGTCAGCTATTAACTATGCAGGCATTTCTCACTTGACAGTGCAGCAGATTTCATTCCTGTAGCTCCAAATCTGCTGCGGTTTTCTCCATCTTTCTCGTTATTATGACGACCATTAACATGACCACACTTTATATAAAGCAGCTGGTCCATTCATATTTTTATGGGTGAATGTATGTAATACATAGATAGATAGGTACATAAATGCATAGATAGGTACATAGATGCATAGATAAGTATATAGATGATAGATAGGTTACATAGGTACATAGATCGGTACATAGATGCATAGATTGGTACATAGATGCATAGATAAGTATATAGATGCATAGATAGGTACATAGATGCATAGATAAGTACATAGATGCATAGATAAGTATATAGATGCACAGATAGGTACATAGATGCATAGATAGGTACATAGATGCATAGATAAGTATATAGATGCATAGATAGGTACATAGATGCATAGATAAGCATATAGATGCAGAGATAGATTCATAGATGCATAGAGGGGTACATAGCTGCATAGATAGGTACATAGATACATAGATAGGTACATAGCTGCATAGATAGGTACATAGGTGCATAGATAGGTACATAGGTGCATAGATAGGTACATAGGTGCATAGATAGGTACATAGGTGCATAGATAGGTATATAGGTGCATAGATAGGTACATAGACGCATAGATAGGTACATAGGTGCATATATAGGTACATAGATGCATAGATAGGTACATAGATGCATAGATAGGTACATAGGTGCATAGATAGGTACATAGATGCATAGATAGGTACATAGCTGCATAGATAGGTATATTGGTGCATAGATAGGTACATAGCTGCATAGATAGGTACATAGGTGCATAGATAGGTACATAGGTACACATATAGGTACATAGGTGCATAGATAGGTACATAGGTGCATAGATAGGTACATAGGTGCATAGATAGGTACATAGGTGCATAGATAGGTACATAGGTGCATAGATAGGTACAGTGTGGTCATATCAAGTTTTCCATCCAACTTACCAGTGAGAGGGTTTACTTTACTCGCCAATCAATACAATTGCACACAATATGCTGTTCACTCCACTATATATATATATACTCAGAATGAAAGTTGTAGGAGTTCTCAGAGTAGACAAATAATAATGTTGGCATCAGGCCACCTTAACACATGGACACATATATACTGGGAAGTTGCCAATGCCCCTAGGGTCCCTACGGTTAATAAAGTGTGCCACTACTAAATTATAATTACCAGGAGTCCTCCCTAGTCTGGACTCCCTGAACTCTGACCTGACCAAACATACAAGAGGCCACGAATGGTTTGGATACCTGTTTTTCTAATTCAGTCAATGGAAAACAATTAATACAGATGAGCTAAGTGTGCTAATGTGTACCATGAAGACCCTGATTACGGTGAACCTCTAAATGAATGCATGATGCTCAAATACCACATGGTCCACAATGAACAATGTTTGACTCTCCTGTTGATTATTTCAGACAATGTAAAAACTGTTTTTTCCAATGTTGAAATCACACTCGGAGTGTTCATGTGCATGATGGTCACCAACTGTACAGGAAGAAGCTGATTTTCAAGATTGCTTCGCAGCAAAATGGGACAACAGTATTTGAACTGACTTTTACTCATGTGCCTGAAAAATGACGCCCTGAAGAACACAGACTACCAATCAATTATAAAAGAGTTCTTTTCAAAGAAATGTTGCAAACATTTGTGTGTTCAAGATTTATATGTTTAATTTGACTTGTTTGAGCTCCCAATGAACTCTCAGAAGACATAGTCTAGATACAAGGACTTTCCCTATAAATAAATGTTGTGGTTTAGATCATCGAGAAAGTCGTTGTATTGAACATTATATTTTCTTCATTTTAGTGGGTATGTGGGTACGGGTGCCAGTACCCCTCCCCCCCCCCCCCCCCCAGTCCTACAATGCCATTAAGACAGTCCTGCTTGGCATGCAGAAGCAGTACAACTTCAGTGAGTGGCTATGGCAAATAAACAAAGTATCCCGAGACTGAACTTAAACTAAAGTTAGTTTAAAAGCAATAATCTTTACAGGTTGAAATAAGGAACTCTTCTTATGGAGTTTTGGAATTTGCACATATTTTTTTATTCTCTCGCTGATTTTGAGTGTTTTACTAAAGAGCATTGTTATAGAGAAGTATTATAATTACTAATTATTATTATTACTGTTATTATTATTGTTATTATTGTTGTTATTATTGTTATTATTATTGTTGTTATTATTATTGCTGTTGTTGTTGTAATTGTTGTTGCTATTGTTGTTATTGTTGTTGTTATTGTTGTTGTTACTTTTGTTGTTGTTGTTATTATTATTGTTATTATTGTTGTTGTTATTATTGTTATTATTGTTATTATTGTTATTATTATTGTTATTATTATTATTGTTATTATTATTATTGTTGTTGTTGTTGTTATTATTATTGTTATTATTATTGTTATTATTATTGTTATTATTATTAGTGTTGTTGTTATTATTATTGTTGCTATTATTATTGTTGTTATTATTATTGTTGCTATTATTGTTGTTGCTATTATTATTGTTGCTATTATTATTGTTGCTATTATTATTGTTGCTATTATTATTATTAGTAGTAGTAGTAGTATTAGTATTATTGTATTGTTATTATTGTTGCTATTATTATTGTTGCTGTTATTATTTTTGATGTTATTGTTCTTGTTATTTTTGTCATTATTTTTTATTATTGTTTTTGCTATTGTCATTGCTATGGTTATTTTTAATGTTATTGTTATTGTTATTAATTATTGTTATTTTATTTTTGTTGTTGTTATTATTATTACAACTACTACTATTATAACTTGTTGTTATTTATCTTGTTTTTATTGTTGTTGTTGTTATCATCATCATCATTATCATCATCATCATCATCATCACCATCATCATCATCAACATCATCATCATCATAATAATAATAATCTTCATCATCATCACATCATCATCATCATCTTCATCATCATCATCATCATCATCATCATCATCATCTTCATCATCATCATCATCACCATCACCATCATCATCATCATCATCATCATCATTATCATCATCATCATCATCAACATCATCATCATCATCATCATAATCTTCATCATCATCATCATCATCATCATCAGTTGCAAAGTGCGCTCATACACATACAACATTTCCATTTTAGATCAGATTGTCTTGCTTCTTCTGGCACATAACACATGAAATAAGTGGAACCAAACATTGCCAAAGAAGCTAATATCACTCCTCTGAGACATGTACATCAATAATACTTTCTGTACATTCTTGGCTCACATTATGCCTCTTGTCAGGTCATTACAAATGGTCCTACTACTAGCACGTTGCATCCTGTGGATGAAATGGAAACTTTCAGGTTGTCCCAAGATTACTGCTGTTGCATAAGCTATGAAAACAAGCCAGTCTGATCCTCCATATTGGCAGTTCAATATAAATACACCTCCTTAGAACTCATATTGAGCATAAGAGAAATATGTCTCTGAACAGAGATGTTCCCAGTCTTGTAGCCTTGGCAACATTGTGGGATGGCAGCACTTAATCCTTCTTGTATTTATCTCCACCAGATCAATATTGGATTTAGCTGCATAGTGAATGCTAATAGAATGAATTTGCAGACTAGTATCATCAGACCCATCAGTTTCTTTCTGTGCTCCTTCAGCTCAATAGGAAGCTCTGGATTTCCACACAAAAACCCTGATGAAGGCTAGAGCATCTTGTCAAAACTTTGAGAGAATACAATTTCAAGTTTTGATTATTGAGAAGGTTATTGTAGCAAATGTAAGAATGAAAACTAAAATAAAAAATGCAATAGTGCTATAATTCACACCTGCAGAACAGCATTTCAAAAGAGAAAACTTTGTAGATCTTTGCACTGAATTGCAATGTGCAATTCCAATTCCATTGATGTTTTGATCCCCTTGCTTTAGTAAGCTCTTCACAAAGTTTGATTGAAATGCTCTATGATAACATTTCTCTGAGTACGTATAAGCAGAAGTGACTTAGTGATGAGTCTTGGTATTTGTTAATAACCTCCCATCCATGATTGGATTTTGGACAGAAAAATTAAAACGAAAAATGGCGAGTTTGTTTATTATAATTTATGTTGAGCGAGTAAATTTTAAGTTAATTATTGAGAAGATTCTTGTATTTACATTATGTCAACTGAGAGAGTTTTTCTAAGAGAACACTACACTTCATTGTAAAAATAGCTCTCTTCATGCTTGTGGGTAAATATATCTCACATTATGAACATCCATATCTAGTTCATAATGAGTATTTAGCTAACCCAGCCCATTCAGTTTCCCTTGCTTCACAATTGTTCACAAGTAAACATCTCAGTGCTGACACTGACCATTCACATTCACAAGATGTAATGGTAAACAGCCACTTCATTGTGTTGGGAACAACAGTAATTTGAGAATCTCCTGAGCAGTATCAAGAATTTCATTCTTCATATTCACCATTCTTTCCATGTTAAAGTTTGCTCAGATGGAAGATCATCACTGTAGAAATCAGTAAAATGTCTAAAATCTTCACTCCATACTGAGTTGTTCAGCTAATATCCATTGGGAACATGTTGCTGCCAATTATGTGGTCCAAGAATGGAATTTTAGCTGCTGCTACATACCACTTATTGTGTTCAATTTGTTCGCGAATCTTTTCTAGCAACAAGTATGACATATGAATATGACATCTGAATAAGCTCACACATTTCAACTCGTCTACTTTGCAATTTAATCATAAGATCGCCAACAATTCCTTACATACAACAAGGAATATTGTGTGTCTAAGACAAATAAGGAATGATTATTTCATACTAAGAACTTAAGGCTAGGTGCAATATATATGTGTTAATAATAGTATATAAGATGAACAAGGAATTATTTCATACTAAAACATAAAGCTAGGTACAATATATGTGTGTTAATAATCTAAGACAAATAAGGTAAACTTAGTTAGACTTTAAGTCTCTGGAAGAGATTCGGAACGTCCAGGAATACTTGATGCTTTTATGTACCTGAATGCTATACCATGTTTGGGGGCGATCAACTTTGTTTCTTTCATATCAAAGGTTGAATCACAGCCTGATATTCCTGCACATATCCCTGATATTTTGAAAGTGACAGAAGACCAACCAATATAATATTGCTCAGGGATTGTCAACCCCCATTCTTTCATTTGATCAAAGGCCATTATAATTGGAGTGAACCAGAGATTGTGTTTGTCATTACTGCTTGAGTCGTAGATGTTAACTTTGTCTTTGGTCCAATAGGCAACGTAGCCAGTGAAAATGGCATCAGCATGGAATGTACCGGAACATGCTTGATCTCTCACGGTCCATGTCAACTCCATCTCAGTTTGGCTTGGTATAGTGACGTGTCGTTCAATGCTCCAATTTTCTGATTTAGTTTCTGTCTTTTTTAGTGTGGCTTCAGTTGAAAGGATAGTTGATGTTATGCGTGTTGCACCTACAGGTGGGACGCTAACTTCAAATTCCAAATCTTTTCCAGTCCTGACACTCACTTTCACGTTCCAAGAGAAGTGCGATTTGGCTTTTCTTATATGACTAAAGACAACTTGTCTTGGCTTATTTTTGTCATTGACAATAGTGTCTCTCTCGAAGAAGCCAGGATATTCAGTGCGAGATATCGGTCCTTCATAGCAAACATTTAATATCTCAGTTTTAAGTTTATAATTCTGAAATCTAGACATAGAAGAATGTCTAGCATGCAAATCTATCCACTTAATGGTGGTGCCTGCCCTTGATGCATAGGCATTAGCCCACTCCCTGAGTAGGGCTTCTAGGTCACTGATAAACTGAGTCATAACTTCAATTGCTCTTGTTGATGGAGGTCGATGGAATGCTGAAGTAAATTTTGAAGTGATCAGCCAAGTCTTTTATAGCTACATGTAACAGAATCCAATAGCCGGAAGTTGAGTTTAAAAATTTTATGATGACTGAAGCCTGGTAAGTTTATAGTACACATGTAAACAATTATTAGAAGCATAGGAGCTATCACAAAAGCCTTTTTATTGGAAGAGGCCATTTCTCTGAATGCTTGAAAATCACTTCAGTTGTTCAAATTCCAATATCTAACCACAGTGAGTGTACCAACTGCAGGCCCATTATCTTCCTTTCAATGGTAAACAAAATGCTGGAATATCATTCCACCATATCTGCTACCATCTGGAGGAATTGTGCCCACTTACAAATAGAGTTTTCAGACTGGGAGATCAGGTTAGATGCCTCGCATCTCCGACTCACGATTAATTTAATACATCTGAGAGAATGGAGATGAAGTGTGTGCACATCTTTTTTGATTTGAGAAGGACTTTGACTCCATGCCCCTTGCCAACCATGAACTTGATAACCACTCCCTTTCATGAATTTGCAGCTACCTGATTGATCGAAGGTGTGGTCATTAGAGTGATGAGTCATACCATGGAGTCGCCCATTTTGCCTGGAATGCCTCAGAGTTAGGTTCAGGGTCCATCTTTGATTTATATTGATGATGAATCTATGTACACCTCCATCAGGTGGGACTATGCTCATGACCTTTAGCAAGAACATCTATTACAATGAACTTCTCAATAATCAACTTAAATTTTACTCTCTTGATGTTTCGACTAGTTGCTCTAGCCTTCATCAGGAATATTCCTAATGAAAACTAGAGCATCCACTGAGAGAGTAAAATTCAAGTTGATGATTCAGGTCATTGTAATTTCGTTATGTCAACTGAGAGTTCGTTGAGAACAACATCTATGATTAGGTTTGACAAATCTAAATCCTACCAAATGCAAGGCAATGTTGATATTAACTATGTTCAAGTGGCAACGGTGATATTTAGCTGACTACATTCGATGTAAACCATAGAATTTTCTTTTTAATCAAAAAATCAGTTGAAACAGCATGTAAACAAATTTGAAAGATTAACTTTACTTTACACATGAAAACTTTTGTGGTAATAGTTTATGGGACTGTGAATCAAGACAGTTGACTTTAACTGTATTTGCAGCATATAGCTTAATCATTGATGCGGAAAATGTTCAAAAGTTTGTACTGAGAACATGCCTGGAGAAGTGAGACTGGAACTTCATATGAAGTATTATAGACTATTATACCATCCAAACACTGCAGGTCTAAATTAAAGCAATGTACTTTATACTTGGTCGCTCATGGACACTTCTACTTTCCACCTAATGTTTTTGTAGAAGATAAGCAGACATCACACTTATTGTACCGACCATGGGTGCACATAAATACCTTTTAGTGTTTATTCATGCATGGTTGATCTGTTTCAGAATAACTTATAACATGAAGCACTTTCATTCCTTCCCAAAATCACTCACTTAACCTTCATTTTTATATCATTGTATATGCACTTGAATGACCCTGTCCTATTTGTGGGTTGAAAAAGAAACTCAGCAGACGAGGTTTCGTGTGTGACGAGGTTTCGTGTGTGACGAGGTTTCGTGTGTGACGAGGTTTCGTAGTAGCTTCAAAAACCAGCTCAATAATTAATCATTTCTGCAAGATATTGCAGTCTTTTTTAGTAAAAAATAATTCCAAAAGAAAATTGGAGCATCTAGCCGAAACATTGGATCGAGAAAGTTGTAAAGTTGTTTTTCAGCTGACTTCGTTAAAAAATACTGAAGAGTTTTTTTGGTCAATGATTGGGAAAAAATGCTTTGGTTGTCATCAGAGGGTGAATGTAAAAAACCCACAAACACCACGCAAGACATTCATACTACTCTGACGATGTGTTTCACATGGAATTCATGTGATTATTGACCTGTTAAAGAAAAAGGAAACGAGGTTGTATCTACGAAGACAGCCACCACTAGATAACCTTATACCATTTCCAGTATACTGATTTCAAAAGCTTTACCATGTTGTTTACATGATTTTAAATGGCTAAGTGTTTGTGGTAACCATGGCAACAACCTTATTTCCTTATTTATTTTTATTTTTTAATAGGTCTGTTATTTTTTAAAGTTCAAGTTTCTTGTTTAGATATCCAAACGGTACTAGCCTTCCATGCTGGAAGGAATATGCAGTGTTAGTGTGTGTATTGGGGCCTAGGTATATGGGGGTGCCTTATTGATTGGGGGATGGACTCTTGCTGTATAGGGCTTGGGCATACGTTATGGTGGGGCGTAGTTGTTGGCTGGTTTGTGTGTTCTTTGTGGGATTTTGTTTGATGTATTGGTGGACTGAGTGTTTTTGTATTGACTTGTGATTGGGTATTTGTGAATTGGGTGGGAGGTTTGCTGGATGATGGTATGGGTGGGATTGATAACTTATGTAGTTCCAGTGCATGGACACAGGCAGACACCAAACAGTTTGAGCAGATCATACCATAGTTCCAATATGAACAGCCAGTGGCTATGATCAGGTTGACTGTTGCTTGTGCACCAAAGTGGAGGGAAAACTTCTCATTGGAATCACTTCAGGCCATCTGGCAAACCAATCAGTGATTGATTAGTGTAAGATGTTCCTTGGGATGGTCCTACTATGTCAAAATGAATGTACTAGAGCCTGGAGGAAGCTGCAGAGAGGACTAGTTATATGAAGGAATAGTATGGATTGAACCTGTACAAGTGTTGTATAGCAAGTGATGTCTTTGTTAAGGCCATTCTAAGAACAGCATTCAGCCACAAGCTTCTTGCTCAACTTGCCTCCAGGTTGGGAAAGAGAGTGAAGCATGTCAAAGTCCTTGCATGAGACAAGAACAAGCACTACAAGAGTTTGAAACTCAGTGTGGTGTTGGTGCACTGGGACCTGCCAGTTTCAGGAAGTGACAGAAACCCAGAGAGTTTGGGTATCTTTATCTGAAGCCGGTGGTGGGCAAGCTCATTATCATCCAACATATGTGTGCCAAGTGTGTCCAGACTCTGAGTCCATGAGAGGACATCAGCACACCACAGAACAACATAAAGCACATTGTGAGTGGGGTTTTTTCCAGAAAATCACACAACGGAAATAGGAGGTCAGTAAAGATTTTTTAATTTAGAATCAGTAGCAGACATTGTTCACTGGTACAAATCAAACTCCTGCTCATAACAAGCTTTTGAAAAACATGTAAATGGCATGAATGCCTGTAAACAATTGTCATTTACATGCTTTGAAGATAGTGTGTATGTATCTTCACTGTACAGACTTACTAGCCTTCATAAAGAGGAAGATTGGAAAGCTCTTAAAAGGCGGTGCTTCAGGTCCAAAAATGTTTTTTGTTTTTGTTTTTTGGGTTTTTTTTCCCTTCCCATAAATATGTTGCCAGGACTTGTAAGATGCTACATTCCAAATTTGAGAAGATTTGAATGCTCCATTCTGGACTTATAGTGCCTTTTGTACATACACCTCCATTCAATTCTTGGGAAAGAAGACTGTCCGTGGAGGGTGAGTTTCGATGGTATTTTTTATTTTAACTTGGGGTTACAATTTAGAGCTCCGTAGATTCCGCAAACGTCATGGTATGGACTTGATATATAGCTTAAAAGATAGGTCTCTCTGTGTGCTCTCTTTTGATACTAAAATATGTTTCATAGGTATAACTATAGCAAGTTACTAGACCCTAAAGTGGAGGGACCTCAAAAACCTGCATCCCAAAGTCCCCATCCAGAATAACTCCAGATTGCTATATAAGTGGGGAAAAAAAAATTGGTACGAGTGGCTATAGGAAGCCCTAGAGCATGCAATGACCTTTTTCATTAGGCGTTAAAAAGATATTACATGTACCTGGTCGAGCTCGCGGGTGGAAAATTGAAGGGGGCGTTGTTTGCAACGTCAATTTTCTACCCGCGCGGTAATAATTTTTTAACGCCTAATGAAAAAGGTCATTGCATGCTCTAGGGCCCACTCGTACCAATTTCATTTTGCACTTAGCAATCTGGAGTTATTCTGGTTGGGGACTTTGGGATGCAGGTTTTTGAGGTCCCTCCACTTTAGAGTCTAGTAACTTGCCTATAGTTATACCTATGAAACATATTTTAGTATCAAAATAGAGCACACAGAGACCTATCTTTTGAGCTATATATCAAGTCCATACCATGAAGCTTTCAGAATCTACGACAGTAACGGGAGCTCTAAATTTGTAACCACAAGTAATATTTAAAAAAGTAAAAAATACCCTCTCCCCCTTTAGAAGGCTGTAACAGCTTTTTGTCAAATTCTGGTTTCCAATCGCCATTCACAGCATAACTAGGTTAAAAAAAAGCCCATACCTTGTATATCATTTTGAAGCTCTTTCTTTGCTCTTTGTGTTCAATGGTCAATTTTTTTTTAATTCATAATAATTAAAAGTTATGTTGCTTAGTGGGCGTGGCATCTATATGAACCCAGCAAACAGTGGGAATATATATTTTTTAATATTCTGATCATTGATAACAAAGAGTAATGCATTATCTAAACAAACAACAAATTTGAAGTCATTTGATCCAATATCCAAGATGGGAAGCTGTGAATGGTGATTTTGAGGAGGTCTGATGGCTGCAGGTATCTAGACACCTGTAAATATATTATTATACATATCACTTGAAAGCACATAGAAAGGGCTATCTTTTGACACAAAAATTATATTTGTAGCCCTAGAAACCTAAAAGTTATGACGGTTTTTACTTCGTGGCATGTTTTTTGTGGTTTGACCTAAAGCCCCCCCTTTTAAAAGTCTGCCTTTTTCTATGGAATAAACTGAATACAAAAAAGTTATGATCATTACAAATTGCACGTCCTTGTAAAATTATATATTTGTAACCAGACCTTAATCAATCACCAAGTTGGTGATTGTGATAGTTGATGACTAAGCCAGATTTGAGCCAGCTGCATAAAAATGATGCTTTTCAGGTGTTTTGCTGGCGAGAAGAAGATTATTTAAGCCACAAAAAAGTTGGAAATGCCAAAGCATCCCAGATCCAGAATTTTAAAAGCCCATTGCAATATCCATAATGCGCAAGAATTCTTAAATAGCAGCTTTATGAGTGTCATTCCTCTGAGGGCTGCAAGTACCAGATTCTGCTGACCTTTGCTTAGAAAAAGTAATCCTTTTAAAGTCCTCCCACATTGCATACCAGCACACCATCGACAGGAAATCAAAAGGTACTTCACACGTGCTAAAACATGACATTATTGAGGCAGGTTCTAGCCTTTGAATAGGACTGCAGTAATTATACCCCAAAATATCATGCGACACAGTCAGTGTGTTAATTATGTGAACTTAATAAAACCACAACAAAAGATGCACACCTCTTCCATTACCTGATGAAGTCGGTCAATCTCGACTCCACCACGTTTTCAACAATAAATCTGCAGAGTGGATGTGGCAGAAGCCAGACCAGGAGGAAACTTTACTTTGATCAGGGGCTGGAGTGGGTTTGTTTCAGTTTCATTAGATTAGCAGGAGTGGCCACTTCCAAAGTCTTATGGATATCTGGAGGATATTTAGTGCATACTGCAGATGAGAAATCGCATGACACAAATGACCAAGAAGTCCTTGATTGGTTGTTGGCTGCTTATGTCACATAATTAACTTTAGGTCGTAGCTTTACGGTCTCTATAGAACACAGTACAGTATAGCAGTATTACCATCCTGAAACAGAGAGATGTCAGTTTTGCTCAGTGACTCACATCTTTAAACCCAGGTTTGCAGATTTTGTACCACTACTCAACAGTTTGAGCAATAGAGCATATTATCCATTCCAGGAAATAGGCTAAGTGTCGCTCAACACTTTGAGAGAACACCTAGTCAGTGCTTATATCTTGGTATGCCCATGATTGCTTTGACCAATCTGTGCCAGAAGTTGATCTTCAAACAGATGCAAATGCTGTGGTGGTTGGAGATGTGTTGGAACAGGATGGTCATGTTATTGCATATGCTAGTCACTTACTGACCAAGTCATCAGTACAGTGTAATTCACAGAGAATGTTTACCTATCATTGGATGACATATCAGGCTCTTCACAGATTATCTGCTTGCAGTAGTTTATCAGCCCAAGAAAAGGAAGTCATGCTTTGTCCTTGGACACTAGTTCTGCAAGAGTATAATTTTCATGTGGTGTACCAAGAGAATCATTGCTAATGAAGATGCACTCTCTTATCTGGCCTTATGCTTATCCTCATTATATCACAATGTAACTTTGGGATGCCCAATAAGTGGATGAAATGCCACTCAAAAATGGCACAAGCCTCCTCAGAAATGATATATTTCTCTATTGGTCATGAGTAGCACAATCCCTAGCTGCAGATTATTGATAATGCTGCCTACCCTATTTAACAATACCACTCTTTTTGCCAAACATGCACAAACAAGCGGTCATGCACAATCACTATGTTCTTGTTACAAGACATCAGGGCTTAGAGAGAACAATGCAACAGAATCATGCTGGATCATTATGGCATGGGATGCACATTTCTAGAGTGTGCAAGGTATCAACAGTTAGGCCTCAAATGTAACATCGGCAAATGTTTCCATCAGAAACCATGAAAATGTTGGTAGTTGATGTTTTAGATGTTTAATTTCCCTGAGCAACAAAAGTTCTGGCTCTCTCTGTCCCTTCCTCTCTCTATTCTGCTTGATTATGCATTATTCAATCATAAATGCATAAGTGAAATGTGCCTGTTGATTCCATACAACTATTAAATAATCATTACAGTTGCACACAATAGCTGTTCAGTGCACTTCATGAATAATACAGTAACTTTTAGGTGAAGTTTATGGAGTTCACAGAATAGACTAATAATTATCTTATATGCAGAGAGATTACAGCTTCATGAGAGGCTGGAACAAGAATAGTAACATACAGCTTCATGAGAGGCTGGAACAAGAATAGTAACATACAGCTTCATGAGAGGCTAGAACAAGAATAGTAACATACAGCTTCATGAGAGGCTGGAACAAGAATAGTAACATACAGCTTCATGAGAGGCTGGAACCAGAATAGTAACATACAGCTTCATGGAGGCTAGAACAAGAATAGTAACATACAGCTTCATGAGAGGCTAGAACAAGAATAGTAACATACAGCTTCATGAGAGGCTGGAACAAGAATAGTAACATACAGCTTCATGAGAGGGTGGAACAAGAATAGTGCTTCATGAGAGGCTGGAACAAGAATAGTAACATACAGCTTCATGAGAGGCTGGAACAAGAATAGTAACATACAGCTTCATGAGAGGCTGGAACAAGAATAGTAACATATGGCTTCATGAGAGGCTAGAACAAGAATAGTAACATGCCGCTTCATGAGAGGCTAGAACAAGAATAGTAACATAAAGCTTCATGAGCGGCTGGAACAAGAATAGTAACGCACAGCTTCATGAGAAGCTGGAACAAGAATAGTAACATACACCTTCATGAGAGGCTGGAACAAGAATAGCTTCATGAGAGGCTGGAACAAGAATAGTAACATACAGCTTCATGAGAGGCTAGAACAAGAATAGTAACATACAGCTTCATGAGAGGCTGGAACAAGAATAGTAACATACAGCTTCATGAGAGGGTGGAACAAGAATAGTAACATACAGCTTCATGAGAGGCTGGAACAAGAATAGTAACATACAGCTTCATTAGAGGCTGGAACAAGAATAGTAACATATGGCTTCATGAGAGGCTAGAACAAGAATAGTAACATAAAGCTTCATGAGCGGCTGGAACAAGAATAGTAACGCACAGCTTCATGAGAAGCTGGAACAAGAATAGTAACATACACCTTCATGAGAGGCTGGAACAAGAATAGCTTCATGAGAGGCTGGAACAAGAATAGTAACATACAGCTTCATGAGAGGCTAGAACAAGAATAGTAACATACAGCTTCATGAGAGGCTAGAACAAGAATAGCTTCATGAGAGGCTAGAAAGTAACATACAGCGTCATGAGAGGCTGGAACAAGAATAGTAATATACAGCTTCATGAGAGGCTAGAACAAGAATAGTAACATACAGCTTCATGGGAGGCTGGAACAAGTAGTAACATATAGCTTCATGGGAGGCTGGAACAAGAATAATAACATACACTTGAATTATAAAAACGAGATTAAAACAAATAGAACTTTTGGTGGTCAAATTTGGAATCTTATCATCCTTTGTGATCCCTCCTAAGTGTGACTACCGCCGGAAAGTTCATCTTATGCACCACGTAGTAAATGTGTTCTATATGAGTGAGCTCTTGTCTGCATTATTATGGTCAAATCAAAAAACTTCCCATCGCTTGTTAATCAAATATCACCTTCGGCCATGTTTAGAAATGCCTGGCCAAACCGATATAACAAGCATTAATCATTCCAACAATGTTGTTACCCTGCATACTCACAGACTTTGGCTAATCCTCTTGGTAGATAAAAAAAACTAGGTGGGCTTCTTGTGCACTACACTCCAAGGTACATAGAGTAAGGAAAAACAAGTTGTTTGAATCTAAGTGTGTATATTGCTTGTGCTGTGTTGACAGAAGGTTATGTTGAAAGCAAACAGTGAATCTCAGGTGGAATAATATGAATGAGATGACACTAGGAGCATTGTGGTTAGCTTCCAAATTGTCTGTACACTTAATTTGAGACCCTTTAGGATGACTTCCATCATCAGCCTCAGCTAATTAGCTTGCTAACAGTAAGTACTCATCATCCTGCATTGTTATTCAATTTAGGCACACAATAATGACCTTTTCAGTCCCATAAATATTTATTACCTCCTTCTCTACTTGTGATGGTCTAAGCTGTTCATCCGCTATATATCATAGGTCAGTTTCAGAGTTACACTAAGCAACATTTTGTATGAGGCTGCTTGTCTATAGGAACAAGACAGAAATTATATTAAAATATTGGATTGATTTGACCAAAAAATGAGGCAAACATCTGCTAATGTGGATTATGGATATTCATATTCCTTGGTATCTTAAAATAGACTCAATTTTATGCTACTTTTTTGAAAACTGTATTTGTCATTATCTTATAGGTCCTATAAGTGTTATGGTATAGGTCCTATAAGTATCATTGTATATGTCCTATAAGTATTATGGTAGGTCCTATAAGTATTATGGTAGGTCCTATAAGTGTTATGGTATAAGTCCTATAAGTATTATGGCAGGTCCTATAAGTGTTATGGTAGGTATAGGTCCTATAAGTGTTATGGTGTCCTATAAGTGTTATGGTAGGTCCTATAAGTGTTATGGTATAGGTCCTATATGTGTTATGGTATAGGTCCTATAAGTGTTATGGTAGGTCCTATAAGTGTTATGGTATAGGTCCTATAAGTGTTATGGTAGGTCCTATAAGTGTTATGGTAGGTCCTATATATAAGTGTTATGGTAGGTCCTATAAGTGTTATGGTAGGTCCTATAAGTGTTATGGTATAGGTCCTTCTGTGTTATGCTAGGTCCTATAAGTGTTATGGTATATAGAGGTCCTATAAGTGTTATGGGATAGGTTCTATAGGATCCACATTAGTAAATTCTTATTCATTTGCGTCTTTTGTATATGCATGATATAAAGTATTTTGTCCGGTGTTCTATTTATCTATCTACTTTATCACTTGCACATAATAAGTACATAATTATTATAATTTTACTATCTAAGATCAAAAATTATTGTAGCAACTAATATTTTTCTCAACTCAGTAATAAAAAAAACTAAAATTAGGTGAAATATCGTAAATATGTTCATGCTTGTGCAATTTTGATTAGCCATTGGCATTAAAAATCATGAATAATAGAATGCCTATATATATCACGAATGTTTGTTCTATTAATATTGTTGGGTGTTTTTTTTGTAATGAAATAATAAGATTGCACTCAGAAAATATGTAGACTCTGTTGAATATGTGATTAACTCTGAACATGTGATTAACTCCCATATTAAGTGGTAAGTGATTTGATAACCTGTCTTGATGAGTAACAATAAACATCAACTTTAATTATGGCCGTAGTGTTTTAGCGGCTGTGAGATACGTATATTGAGGAAGGTGAGATCAAGGCTGACAATTGCACTGGTGGATGATCGCTGAGCAGTGATGGTTGCACCGATGGATGAAGGAGTGATGGTGCGCCGGTGGATCACTGAGGAGTGTTGGTTGCAATGGTGGATGATCGTTGATGATGCTTGCACCGGTAGATGATCGCTGAGGAGTGATGGTTGCACCAGTGGATGATCACTGAGGAGTGAGATGGTTGCACCGGTGGATGATCACTGAGGAGTGATGGTTGCACCGGTGGATGATCACTGAGGAGTGATGGTTGCACCGGTGGATGATCACTGAGGAGTGATGGTTGCACCAATGGATGATCTATGAAGTTTGATGATTGCACCAGTGGATGATCAAGGAGTGATGCTTGCACTGGAGATCACTGAGGAGTGATGGTTGAACCGACGATCGCTGAGGAGTGATGGTTGCACCGATAGGTAGATGATTGCTGAGGAGTGATGGTTGAACCGATGGATGATCGTCGACGAGTGATGCTTGCACCAGTAGGTAGATGATTGCTGAGGAATGATGGTTGAACTGATGGATGATCGCTGAGGAGTGATGGTTGCACCAGTAGACGATCGCCGAGGAGTGATGGTTGCACCAATGGATGATCTCTGAAGAGTGATGATTGCACCGCTGGATGATCATTGAGGAGTGATGGTTGCACCGGTGGATGATCACTGACAAGGGATGGTGGATGATTGCTGAGGAGTGATGGTGAAGAGAAACAAATGACAACTGAAATGTTTGATAATAACATCATTAACATCACAGACAAGCCATAAATATGTGCTGACATTTGCTTGTATGTTCTTTCCTCTCCTCCCCCAGGGAACACTTCAGCCTAAAGTAGGACTATAACCCCCCCCCCCCCCCCCTCCCCCAGTGGATTATTCATCCTAAAGTAGTAGTATTATCCCCCCCCCCCCCCAGGGGATTATTCAGTCTATTGTAGGATTATACCTCCCCCCCTCCCCCCCAGGGGCCTAAAGGAGGGGATAAAGTTTACTCTGATATTTTGAGTACCCATCAGCCCAGTGGGTCCTATCCCCCAGGCTATCATATCCTTGGATATTTGTCCTGTGGGAAAGTTTATCCTAGAGAATCAAGGGTGGGGGCATAATTTAGAGAGACAAAATATCCTCCTAAACCTGCACTCCCCAAGTAAATTTAACCATCACCAGCTGCCGGTTCACCAGCCTATACATGCCAACTATGTAGTCAGCTATTCATAGAGAGTACATGTGTTTACCTTACAAGGTTGATAACAGTTCCTGCATCTGAACATGGCTAAAAGGAAGTATCTAACTCGGAGCATGTTAATTAATTGTGTACATGGAAACTCCATAATGCTTCCTGTCAGCTATTAACTATGCAGGCATTTCTCACTTGACTGTGCAGCAAATTTCATTCATGTAGATCCAAATCTGCTGCGGTTTTCTCCATTTACTTGACCACACTTTATTATATAAAGCAGCTGGTCCATCCATATTTTTATGGGTGATGTATACATAGATAGGTACATAGATGCATAGATAGATACATAGATGCATAGATAGGTACATAGCTGCATAGATAGGTACATAGGTGCATAGATAGGTACATAGATGCATAGATAGGTACATAGGTGCATAGATAGGTACAGTGTGGTCATATCAAGTTTTCCATCCAACTTACCAGTGAGAGGGTTTACTTTACTCGCCACTCAATACAATTGCACACAATATGCTGTTCACTCCACTATATATGTATACTCAGAATGAAAGTTGTAGGAGTTCTCAGAGTATACAAATAATTATATTGGCATCAGGGCCACCTTAACACGTGGACACATACTGGGAAGTTGCCCATGGCCCCACGATTTTAGGGTCCCTATGGTTAATAAAGTGTGCCACTACTAAATTATAATTACCAGGAGTCCTCCCTAGTCTGGTCTCCCTGAACTCTGACCTGACCAAACATACAAGAGACTATGAATGGTTTGAATACCTGTTTTTCTTATTCAGTCAATGGAAAACAATTAATACTGATGAGCGAAGTGTGCTAATGTGTACCATGAAGACCCTGATTACGGTGAACCTCTAAATGAATGCATGATGCTCAAGCACCACATGGTCCACAATGAACAATGTTTGACTCTCCTGTGGATTATTTCAGACAATGTAAAAACTGTTTTTTCCAATGTTGAAATCACACTCGGAGTGTTCATGTGCATGATGGTCACCAACTGTACAGGAAGAAGCTGATTTTCAAGATTGCTTAGCAGCAAAATGGGACAACAATATTTGAACTGGCTTTTACTCATGTGCCTGAAAAAGGATGCTCTGAAGAACACAGACTACCAATTAATTATAAAAGAGTTCTCTTCAAAGAAATGTTGCAAACATTTGTGTGTTCAAGAATTATATGTTTAATTTGACTTGTTTGAGCTCCCAATGAACTCTCAGAAGACATAGTCTAGATACAAGGAATTTCCCAATAAACAAATGTTGTGGTTTCGATCATCGAGAAAGTCGAACATTTTATTTTTCGTTTTAGTGTGTATGTGGGTAAGGGTGCCAGTACCCCCCAGTCCTACAATGCCATTAAGACAGTCCTGCTTGGCATGCAGAAGCAGTACAACTTGAGTGAGTGGCTATGGCAAATAAAGAAGTATCCTGAAACTGACTAAAGTTAGTTTAAAAGCAATAATCTTTACGAGTTGACTCTTCTTATGGAATTTTAGAATTTGCAATTGTGGCACATATTTTTTATTCTCTCGCTGATTTTGAGTGTTTTACTAAAGAGCATTGTTATAGATAATTACTAACATCTTTTATGAGATCTCCCACGTGTAGTTACTGCCAATAAGTTCATCTACAGTATACATAATGTCATCATTACTTTGTCAAATTAAAGCTCTTCATGTCATTAGTTGTGAAAATCTAGTCGACAGGTTTTGTCTGACCTAAACATATTTGATTATTTCATGCTAGCAGACTTTTAGTTAGTCCTTCAGGTTGGGAAACAAATGGGAACTTTTTTGTGTTCTATATATGCTTCATGGAACATGTATAAAGTTCTATATATGCTTCATGGAACATGTATAAAGTTCTATATAATGCTTCATGGAACATGTATAAAGTTATATATATGCTTCATGGAACATGTATAAAGTGATGTAAACAGTTTGAATATGTGTAGTGTTTTGACAGTTATATTGAGGCAATAGCTACCTGAGGAATAATGTGGGCATGATTGAGGGACTGTGTGCTATAGTGTGCTCCAAAATAGTCTGTCACTTTGTGACTTTGTAAATGACTTCCACCAGCTTCAGCTAGTGATCATGCTACCAGTATATTACTGTTTCTCCCATTCTTGGTGCTGTTGTTCAGTTTGAGTGCACCATAGTAACCATTTCAGTCTCCATAATTGTTATACTTACCTTCTTCTCTATTTTTGATGGCCCTATCATTGCAAGTAAATCCATCCTGCATTTCATATATGTAAGCTTCACTCACTGGTCACTTGAGGAATGTGACAGGTGTAGTTGAGGTAGAACTGCAGTACTTATGATGACGCATGCCATCAGATGATACATCTGCTTCATGTTAGGTTAGATTATTTTCTAAAGCAGGTAGCTAAGGTAAAGTGAGATTGGAAGGGAGAGTGGGTGGGGCTTAGGGTAGGAGGATATCAAAATAATGGCTAAGGAAAAATAAGCAAACAAGATTTGTAATTACTATTAATACTTCTATATGCATAGTGAACTACAAAGATTTTAATTGACACTAAAACTTGCATATGCTTCGAGTGAACTAACAGGACCAAAATGTTATGCCTTTATTCAATGGCATCAATAAACTGATTCCCAATACAAATTAGTTAGATCAATCTATCTTGATGCATATAAAATGTGAACAATTTATGAATGTGAGTTATTGCTGATCTTAGAAAAGTTTAAAAATCTATAAGAGCACTGAATGATCTCTTACTGGATGTGTTCATTGCTTGCATGACAGCGAGAGTTTGAGTTGATTAACTTGGGGTTGACAAGAGAGTGAGTTAAGAAATTTCACAGTATTTCATAGATGATCAGTTAGCAACCCAGATATTAACAAGGCTGCATGGAACATGTGTCAGGGATGGGGCTCAATAAATTATGCTAGCATTGTTTTGAGCATTTTAGGTGTGCTGAAGCATTGAGAATAATGCCAGCATTATAGGCAGAATTTTTACTGATTCCAAGCATTTAAAAAAAAGTTTATTTTTGAATACATGATGCAAAAAAAGCAGACTGGATCATAAGTTTAATTTTGATATCTATGCACACAAAATGTAGTGTATGCATATTATATATATACATCTATCACTTAGCATAGTTAGCACACAGCTACTTGCTAAGTGATAGAATGACTAGACCACTAACTCATGTGACTAACTAAACTAGTCTGACATGTGACTAACTAGACTAGTCTGACATGTGACTCATCTAGCTCACTACCAAGGACTGGAAAATGGCTGAATGTGCAAGTGATAGTTTTTCTGAGACTGAAGAAACTCAGCCTGAACCTGAAGCTCCTGTTACACCAAACACCAGCAGTAGTGTTACCATTGATGTTCCCAGTCTTTTGAGTAAGCTGAGAAGTCCTGCATCAACAGACCTGTCAAGAAAGATGAAATTATACACTAATCCTCCCACTGGCTTGAAGCGGGTAAGGGTGGTATAGCTACTGAGCCCTCTGTTCTCCCTTCAACAAGGATCAAAGAATTTTCCAACGAATATCTCTCTGTGGTATATATCAAGAAAATTATTTAGTGAGTACCTATGTCTGTTAAAAAGAGTGTATTGCTTCAACATATTAAATCAGCTAAGCATGCTAGTGGTAAAAAGCTAAAAGCTTTGAAGAAAGTGCAAGATCAAAATGTAGCTGACATGTTAAAGAAGTATGGTGCAGAAAAACACCCAGTTGAAGAAAATCTTTCAGATGAAGTCGGAGTCTTTCGAGTTAAAGTTGTGAAATCATTTTTGAAAGCTGGAGTACCTCTAGGCAAGATTGAGAAGCATTTGAAGAAAATGCCTTCAGACTCTCCCACAGTAATAATTTATGCCAATTAATTCCATTTATTCATGAACAAGAGTTTGCCAGCATCAAAAATAACATTAATGGAAAAGAAGTAGCTGTAACCTTTGATGGAACGACCCATGTTTGTGAAGCAATGGTTATAGTGGTTCGTTTTGTGGATGAGAAGTGGCAACTACAGCAATGTGTTGTCAGGCTAATGTTACTAGCTAAGAGCCTTAAAGGCGAATAAGTGGACAGACAGTTGATTATGTGCCTATCTAATCAACTTGGTATTGTCTCAAATCAACTAGTAGCAGCTATGCGTGATCATACTTCGGTTAACAATGTAGCAATTCAACCAAAAGTACCAAACGTTTACAATTATTTTCTGCTGACTTCAAATATTTGTAAGTTTCTCTTTCAAATCAGCTCATTCATATTTCAAAAAAATTCTTTGGTCTTCATAGTGTGAATTAAAATAACAAAAACAATACAATTATTTCACCCTTATTGGCAATGCAAACAATGCAAGTGATTCATGATCATCTCTGTAGTTTAAAAGCAATAATCTTTACAGGTTGAAATAAGGAACTCTTCTTATGGAATTTTGGAATTTGCACATATTTTTTATTCTCTCACCGATTTTGAGTGTTTTACTAAAGAGCATTGTTATAGAGAAGTATTATAATTACTAATTATTATTATTACTGTTATTATTATTGTTATTATTGTTGTTTATTATTGTTGTTATTATTGTTGTTATTATTATTGTTGCTATTATTGTTGCTGTTATTATTTTTGATGTTGTTGTTGTTGTTATTGTTATTTTTGTCATTATTTTTTTATTATTGTTTTTGCTATTGTCTTTGCTATGGTCATTTTTATTGTTATTGTTATTGTTATTAATTATTGTTATTTTATTTTTGTTGTTGTTATTATTATTATTACTACTACTACTATTATAACTTGTTGTTGTTATTTTTCTTGTTTTTATTGTTGTTATTGTTGTCATCATCATCATCATCATCATAATCTTCGTCATCATCACATCATCATCATCATCTTCATCATCATCATCATCATCATCATTATCATGGTACGAGTGGCTAGAGGAAGCATGCAATGACCTTTTTCATTAGGCGTTAAAAATGTATTACCTGGTCGAGCTCGCGGGTGGAAAATTGAAGGGGGCGTTGATTGCAACGTCAATTTTCTACCCGCGCGGTTAGGTCATTGCATGCTCTAGGGCCCACTCGTACCAATTTCATTTTGCACTTAGCAATCTGGAGTTATTCTGGTTGGGGACTTTGGGATGCAGGTTTTTGAGGTCCCTCCACTTTAGGGTCTAGTAACTTGCCTATAGTTATACCTATGAAACATATTTTAGTATCAAAATAGAGCACACAGAGACCTATCTTTTGAGCTATATATCAAGTCCATACCATGAAGCTTTCAGAATCTACGGAGCTCTAAATTTGTAACCACAAGTAATATTTAAAAAAGTAAAAAATACCCTCGGTCCCCCTTTAGAAGGCTGTAACAGCTTTTTGTCAAATTCTGGTTTCCAATCGCCATTCACAGCATAACTAGGTTTAAAAAAGCCCATACCTTGTATATCATTTTGAAGCTTGCTCTTTGTGTTCAACGGTCAATTTTTTTTTAATTCATAATAATAAAAAGTTATGTTGCTTAGTGGGCGTGGCATCTATATGAACCCAGCAAACAGTGGGAATATTTTTTTTTTATATTCTGATCATTGATAACAAAGAGTAATGCATTATCTAAACAAACAACAAATTTGAAGTCATTTGATCCAATATCCAAGATGGGAAGCTGTGAATGGTGATTTTGAGGAGGTCTGATGGCTGCAGGTATCTAGACACCTGTAAATATATTATTATACATATCACTTGAAAGCACATAGAAAGGGCTATCTTTTGACACAAAAATTATATTTGTAGCCCTAGAAACCTAAAAGTTATGACGGCTTTTACTTCGTGGCATGTTTTTTGTGGTTTGACCTAAAGCCCCCCCTTTTAAAAGTCTGCCTTTTTCTATGGAATAAACTGAATACAAAAAAGTTATGATCATTACAAATTGCACGTCCTTGTAAAATTATATATTTGTAACCAGACCTTAATCAATCACCAAGTTGGTGATTGTGATAGTTGATGACTAAGCCAGATTTGAGCCAGCTGCATAAAAATGATGCTTTTCAGGTGTTTTGCTGGCGAGAAGAAGATTATTTAAGCCACAAAAAAGTTGGAAATGCCAAAGCATCCCAGATCCAGAATTTTAAAAGCCCATTGCAAAATCCATAATGCACAAGAATTCTTAAATAGCAGCTTTATGAGTGTCATTCCTCTGAGAGCTGCAAGTACCAGATTCTGCTGACCTTTGCTTAGAAAAAGTAATCCTTTTAAAGTCCTCCCACATTGCATACCAGCACACCATCGACAGGAAATCAAAAGGTACTTCACACGTGCTAAAACATGACATTATTGAGGCAGGTTCTAGCCTTTGAATAGGACTGCAGTAATTATACCCCAAAAAATCATGCAACACAGTCAGTGTGTCAATTATGTGAACTTAATAAAACCACAACAAAAGATGCACACCTCTTCCATTACCTGATGAAGTCGGTCAATCTCGACTCCACCACGTTTTCAACAATAAATCTGCAGAGTGGATGTGGCAGAAGCCAGACCAGGAGGAAACTTTACTTTGATCAGGGGCTGGAGTGGGTTTGTTTCAGTTTCATTAGATTAGCAGGAGTGGCCACTTCCAAAGTCTTATGGATATCTGGAGGATATTTAGTGCATACTGCAGATGAGAAATCGCATGACACAAATGACCAAGAAGTCCTTGATTGGTTGTTGGCTGCTTATGTCACATAATTTTTAACTTTAGGTCGTAGCTTTACGGTCTCTATAGAACACAGTATAGCAGTATTACCAATCCTGAAACAGAGAGATGTCAGTTTTGCTCAGTAACTCACATCTTTAAACCCAGGTTTGCAGATTTTGTACCACTACTCAACAGTTTGAGCAATAGAGCATATTATCCATTCCAGGAAATAGGCTAAGTGTCGCTCAACACTTTGAGAGAACACCTAGTCAGTGCTTATATCTTGGTATGCCCCTGATTGCTTTGACCAATCTGTGCCAGAAGTTGATCTTCAAACAGATGCAAATGCTGTGGTGGTTGGAGATGTGTTGGAACAGGATGGTCATGTTATTGCATATGCTAGTCACTTACTGACCAAGTCATCAGTACAGTGTAATTCACAGAGAATGTTTACCTATCATTGGATGACATATCAGGCTCTTCACAGATTATCTGCTTGCAGTAGTTTATCAGCCCAAGAAAAGGAAGTCATGCTTTGTCCTTGGACACTAGTTCTGCAAGAGTATAATTTTCATGTGGTGTACCAAGAGAATCATTGCTAATGAAGATGCACTCTCTTATCTGGCCTTATGCTTATCCTCATTGTATCACAATGTAACTTTGGGATGCCCAATAAGTGGATGAAATTCCACTCAAAACTGGCACAAGCCTCCTCAGAAATGATATATTTCTCTATTGGTCATTAGTAGCACAATCCCTAGCTGCAGATTATTGATAATGCAGCCTACTCTATTTAACAGTACCACTCTTTTTGCCAAACATGCACAAACAAGCGGTCATGCACAATCACTATGTTCTTGTTACAAGACATCAGGGCTTAGAGAGAACAATGCAGCAGAATCATGCTGGATCATTATGGCATGGGATGCACATTTCTAGAGTGTGCAAGGTATCAACAGTTAGGCCTCAAATGTAACATCGGCAAATGTTTCCATCAGAAATCATGAAAATGTTGGTAGTTGATGTTTTAGATGTTTAATTTCCCTGAGCAACAAAAGTTCTGGCTCTCTCTGTCCCTTCCTCTCTCTATTCTGCTTGATTATGCATTATTCAATCATAAATGCATAAGTGAAATGTGACTGTTGATTCCATACAGCAACAGTGTCTATTAAATAATCATTACAGTTGCACACAATAGCTGTTCAGTGCACTTCATGAATAATATAGTAACTTTTAGGGAAGTTTATGGAGTTCACAGAATAGACTAATAATTATCTTATATGCAGAGAGAGTTCAGCTTCATGAGAGGCTAGAACAAGAATAGTAACATACAGCTTCATGAGAGGCTAGAACAAGAATAGTAACAAAGCTTCATGAGAGTCTGGAACAAGAATAGTAACATAAAGCTTCATGAGAGGCTGGAACAAGAATAGTAACATACAACTTCATGAGAGGCTGGAACAAGAATAGTAACATACAGCTTCATGAGAGGCTGGAACAAGAATAGTAACAAAGCTTCATGAGAGTCTGGAACAAGAATAGTAACATAAAGCTTCATGAGAGGCTGGAACAAGAATAGTAACATACAACTTCATGAGAGGCTGGAACAAGAATAGTAACATACAGCTTCATGAGAGGCTGGAACAAGAATAGTAATATACAGCTTCATGAGAGGCTTGAACAAGAATAGTAACATACAGCTTCATGAGAGGCTGGAACAAGAATAGTAACATACAGCTTCATGAGAGGCTAGAACAAGAATAGTAACATGCCGCTTCATGAGAGGCTAGAACAAGAATAGTAACATAAAGCTTCATGAGCGGCTGGAACAAGAATAGTAACGCACAGCTTCATGAGAAGCTGGAACAAGAATAGTAACATACACCTTCATGAGAGGCTGGAACAAGAATAGCTTCATGAGAGGCTGGAACAAGAATAGTAACATACAGCTTCATGAGAGGCTAGAACAAGAATAGTAACATACAGCTTCATGAGAGGCTAGAACAAGAATAGCTTCATGAGAGGCTAGAAAGTAACATACAGCGTCATGAGAGGCTGGAACAAGAATAGTAATATACAGCTTCATGAGAGGCTAGAACAAGAATAGTAACATACAGCTTCATGAGAGGCTGGAACAAGTAGTAACATATAGCTTCATGGGAGGCTGGAACAAGAATAATAACATACACTTGAATTATAAAAACGAGATTAAAACAAATAGAACTTTTGGTGGTCAAATTTGGAATCTTATCATCCTTTGTGATCCCTCCAAAGTGTGACTACTGCCGGAAGGTTCATCTTATGCACCACGTAGTAAATGTGTTCTATATGAGTGAGCTCTTGTCTGCATTATTATGGTCAAATCAAAAAACTTCCCATCGCTTGTTGTGATTACCTAATCAAATATCACCTTCGGCCATGTTTAGAAATGCCTGGCCAAACCGATATAACAAGATTAATCATTCCAACAATGTTGTTACCCTGCATACTCACAGACTTTGGCTAATCCTCTTGGTAGATTTAAAAAAACTAGGTGGGCTTCTTGTGCGCACTACACTCCAAGGTACATAGAATAAGGAAAAACAAGTTGTTTGAATCTAAATGAGTATATTGCTTGCTGTGTTGACAGAAGGTTATGTTGAAAGCAAACAGGGAATCTCAGGTGGAATAATATGAATGAGTTGACACTAGGAACATTGTGGTTAGCTTCCAAATTGTCTGTACACTTAATTTGAGACCCTTTAGGATGTCTTCCATCAGCCTCAGCTAGTTAGCTTGCTAACCATAAGTACTCATCATCCTGCATTGTTATTCAATTTGGGCACACAATAATGACCTTTTCAGTGTCCATAAATATTTATTGTTATCTGTTACCTCCTTCTCTACTTGTGATGGTCTAACCATTGTTCATCTGCTATATATCATAGGTCAGTTTCAGAGTTACACTAAGCAACATTTTGTATGAGGCTGCTTGGCTATAGGAACAAGACAGAAAAAATAAAATATTGGATTGATTTGACCAAAAAATGCAGCAAACATCTGCTAATGTGATATTCATATTCCTTGGTATCTTAAAATAGACTCAATTTTATGCTACTTTTTTTAAAACTGTATTTGTCATTATCTTATAGGTGTTATGGTATAGGTCCTATAAGTATCATGGTATATGTCCTATAAGTGTTATGGCAGGTCCTATAAGTGTTATGGTAGGTCCTGTAAGTGTTATTGTAGGTCCTATAAGTGTTATGATAGGTCCTATAAGTGTTATGGTAGGTCCTATAAGTGTTATGGCAGGTCCTATAAGTGTTATGGTAGGTCCTGTAAGTGTTATTGTAGGTCCTATAAGAGTTATGATAGGTCCTATAAGTGTTATGGTAGGTCCTATAAGTGTTATGGTAGGTCCTATAAGTGTTATGGTAGGTCCTATAAGTGTTATGGTATAGGTCCTATAAGTGTTATGGTATAGGTCCTATAAGTGTTATGGTAGGTCCTATAAGTGTTATGGTTTAGGTCCTATAAGTGTTATGGTAGTCCTATAAGTGTTATGGTATAGGTCCTATAAGTATTATGATAGGTCCTATAAGTGTTATGGTAAGTCCTATAAGTGTTATTGTAGGTCCTATATGTGTTATGGTAGGTCCTATAAGTCTTATGGTAGGTCCTATAAGTGTTATGGTTTAGGTCCTATAAGTGTTATGGTAGTCCTATAAGTGTTATGGTATAGGTCCTATAAGTATTATGATAGGTCCTATAAGTGTTATGGTAAGTCCTATAAGTGTTATTGTAGGTCCTATATGTGTTATGGTAGGTCCTATACGTGTTATGGGATAGCTTCTATTCTATATGTGTGTGTGTGTGTGTGTGGGGGGGGGGGGGGGGGGGGGGGGGGGGTGAGGGGGTGGGGGGAAGTCCACATTAGCAAATTCTTATTCATTTGTGTTTTTTTTACAAATAAGTATTTTGTCTGATGTTCTATTATCTACTTTAACACTTGCACATAATAAGTACATGTTATTGAGCAACTAATATTTTTCTCAACTCGGTATAAAAAAATTGAAAATAGGTGAAATATCATAAATATGTTTGTGCTTGTGCAATTTTGATTAGCCATTCGCAATAAAAATCACGAATAATAGAATGCCTCTATATATCACTTAAGAATGTTTGTTCTATTAATATTGTTGGGTGTTTTTTTGTGTAACGAAATAATAAGATTGCACTCAGAAAATATGTACACTCTGTTGAACATGTGATTAACTCCTATGGTCAGTGGTAAGTGATTTGATAACCTGTCTTGACAGAGTAACAATAACTTTAATTATGGCCATAGTGTTTTAGCGGCTGTGAGATTGTATGAATGTTCCATATATTGAGGAAGGTGCTGACAATTGCACCGGTGTTGACAGCTGAGCAGTGCGTTGATGATCGCTGAGGAGTGATGGTTGCACCAGTATGATCGTTGAGGAGTGATAGTTGCACTGGTGGATGATCACTGAGGAGTGATGGTTGCACTGGTATGATCGCTGAGGAGTGATGGTTGCACTGGTATGATCACTGAGGAGTGATGGTTCCGCACCGGATTACTGAGGAGTGATGATTGCACCGGTGGATCAATGAGGAGTGATGGTTCCACCAGTGGATGATCTGATCAGTGATGGTTGCACTGCTGGATGATCACTGAGGAGAAATGGTTGCACCAGTGATCGCTGAGCAGTGACCGGTGGATGATTGCTGAGCAGTGATGGTGAAAAGAAACAAATGACAACTGAAATGTTTGTCATTAACATCACAGACAAGTAATAAATATGTGCTGACATTTGCTTATAAGTTCTTTCCTCTCATCCCCCAGGGAACACTTCAGCCTAAAGTAGTATTATACCCCCCACCCCCCAGGGGATTATTCAGTCTAAAGTAGGATTATACCCCTACCCCCCCCCCCCCCCCCCCCCCCCAGGCAATTATTCAGCCTAAAGGAGGAGATAAAGTTTACTAGGATATTTTGAGGACCCATCAGCCCAGTGGGGGACAATATTTCCTATCCCCCAGGCTATCATATCCTTGGAAATTTGTCCTGTGGGAAAGTTTGTCCTAAGAGAATCAGTCTATGGGAGGGGGCAGGGACATAATTTAGAGAGACAAAATATCCTCCTAAACCTGCACTCCCCAAGTAAATTTAACCATCACCAGCTGCCAGTTCACCAGCCTATGCATGCCAACTATGTACGTAGTCAGCTATTCATAGAGTACATGTGTTTACCTTACCAAGGTTGATAATAGTTCCTGCATCTGAACATGGCTAAAAGGATGTATCCAACTCTGAGCATGTTGATTAATTATGTCACATGGAAACTCCATAATGCTTCCTGTCAGCTATTAACTATGCAGGCATTTCTTACTTGACAGTGCAGCAGATTTCATTCATGTAGCTCCAAATCTGCTGCGGTTTTCTCCATCTTTCTCGTTATTATGACGACCATTAACATGACCACACTTTATATAAAGCAGCTGGTCCATTCATACTTTTATGGGTGAATGTATGTGGTACATAGATAGATAGGTACATAAATGCATATATAGGTACATAGATGCATAGATAAGTATATAGATGATAGATAGGTTACATAGGTACATAGATCGGTACATAGATGCATAGATTGGTACATAGATGCATAGATAAGTATATAGATGCATAGATAGGTACATATATGCATAGATAGGTACATAGATGCATAGATAAGTATATAGATGCATAGATAGGTACATAGATGCATAGATAAGCATATAGATGCATAGATAGGTAAATAGATGCATAGATAGGTACATAGCTGCATAGATAAGCGTATAGATGCATAGATAGGTACATAGATGCATAGATAGGTACATAGCTGCATAGATAGTACATAGATGCATAGATAGATACATAGCTGCATAGATAAGGTACATAGGTGCATAGATAGGTACATAGGTGCATAGATAGGTACAGTGTGGTGGTCATATCAAGTTTTCCATCCAACTTACCAGTGAGAGGGTTTACTTTACTCGCCAATCAATACAATTGCACACAATATGCTGTTCACTCCACTATATATATATACTCAGAATGAAAGTTGGAGGAGTTATCAGAGTAGACAAATAATAATGTTGGCATCAGGCCACCTTAACACATGGACACATACTGGGAAGTTGCCCATGCCCCCACGATTTTAGGCTCCTTACGGTTAATAAAGTGTGCCACTACTAAATTATAATTACCAGGAGTCCTCCCTAGTCTGGACTCCCTGCACTCTGACCTGACCAAACCTACAAGAGGCTACGAATGGTTTGGATACCTGTTTTTCTTATTCAGTCGATGGAAAATAGTTAATACAGATGAGCTAAACCAAAGTGTGCTAATGTACCCATGAAGACCCTGATTACGGTGAACCTCTAAATGAATGCATGATGCTCAAGCACCACATGGTCCACAATGAACAATGTTTGACTCTCCTGTGGATTATTTCAGACAATGTAAAAACTGTTTTTTCCAATGTTGAAATCACACTCGGAGTGTTCATGTGCATGATGGTCACCAACTGTACAGGAAGAAGCTGATTTTCAAGATTGCTTCGCAGCAAAATGGGACAACAATATTTGAACTGATTTTTACTCATGTGCCTGAAAAATGATGCCCTGAAGAACACAGACTACCAATCAATTATAAAAGAGTTCTCTTCAAAGAAATGTTGCAAACATTTGTGTGTTCAAGATTTATATGTTTAATTTGACTTGTTTGAACTCCCAATGAACTCTCAGAAGACATAGTCTAGATACAAGGACTTTCCCTATAAACAAATGTTGTGGTTTAGATCATCGAGAAAGTCGTTGTATTGAACATTATATTTTCTTCATTTTAGTGGGTACCCCCCCCAGTCCTACAATGCCATTAAGACAGTCCTGCTTGGCATGCAGAAGCAGTACAACTTGAGTGAGTGGCTATGGCAAATAAACAAGTATCCTGAGAAACTTAAACTAAAGTTAGTTTAAAAGCAATAATCTTTACAGGTTGAAATAAGGAACTCTTCTTATGGAATTTTGGAATTTGCACATATTTTTTTATTCTCTCGCTGATTTTGAGTGTTTTACTAAAGAGCATTGCTATAGAGAAGTATTATAATTACTAATTATTATTATTACTGTTATTATTATTGTTATTATTGTTGTTATTATTTTTGTTATTATTATTGTTGTTATTATTGTTGTTATTATTATTGTTGTTATTATTGTTGTTGTTGTAATTGTTGTTGCTATTGTTGTTATTGTTGTTGTTGTTGTTGTTATTGTTATTATTATTGTTATTATTATTGTTATTATTGTTATTATTATTGTTATTATTATTATTGTTATTATTGTTATTATTGTTATTATTATTGTTATTATTGTTATTATTATTGTTATTATTATTATTGTTATTATTGTTATTATTATTGTTATTATTATTATTGTTGTTGTTGTTATTATTATTGTTATTATTGTTATTGTTATTGTTATTATTATTGTTGCTATTATTGTTGTTGCTGTTGCTATTATTATTGTTGCTATTATTATTGTTGCTATTATTATTATTAGTAGTAGTAGTAGTATTAGTATTATTGTATTATTATTATTGTTGCTATTATTATTGTTGCTGTTATTACTTTTGATGTTGTTGTTGTTATTGTTATGTTTGTCATTATTTTTTTATTATTGTTTTTGCTATTGTCATTGCTATGGTTATTTTTTATTGTTATTGTTATTGTTATTAATTATTGTTATTTTATTTTTGTTGTTGTTATTATTATTATTACTACTACTACTATTATAACTTGTTTTTGTTATTTTTCTTGTTTTTATTGTTGTTGTTGTCATCATCATCATCATCATCATCATCATCATCATCATCAACATCATCATCATCATCATAATAATAATCTTCGTCATCATCATCATCATCATCATCATCATCATCATCACCATCATCATCATCATCATCATAATCTTCATCATCATCATCATCATCAGTTGCAAAGTGCGCTCATACACATACAACATTTCCATTTTACATCAGATTGTCTTGCTTCTTCTGGCACATAACACATGAAATAAGTGGAACCAAACATTGCCATAGAAGCTAATATCACTACTCTGAGATCTGATAGTCTATATACATGTACAATCAATATACATTCTTGGCTCACATTATGCCTCTTGTCAGGTCATTACAAATGGTCCTACTACTAGCACGTTGCATCCTGTGGATGAAATGGAAACTTTCAGGATGTCCCAAGATTACTGCTGTTGCATAAGCTATGAAAACAAGCCAGTCTGATCCTGAGATGGAAACTTTCAGGATGTCCCAAGATTACTGCTGTTGCATAAGCTATGAAAACAAGCCAGTCTGATCCTGAAATCGAAACTTTCAGGATGTCCCAAGATTACTGCTGTTGCATAAGCTATGAAAACAAGCCAGTCTGATCCTCCATATTGGCAGTTCAACATCAACACATTTAAATACACCTCCTTAGAACTCATATTGAGCATAAGAGAAATTTGTCTCTGAACAGAGCTGTTCCCAGTCTTGTAGCCTTGGCAACATTCTAGGATGGCAGCACTTAATCCTTCTTGTATTTATCTCTGCCAGATCAATATTGGATTTAGCTGCATAGTGAATGCTAATAGAATGAATTTGCAGACTAGTATCATCAGACCCATCAGTTTCTTTCTGTGCTCCTTCAGCTCAATAGGAAGCTCTGGATTTCCACACAAAAACCCTGATGAAGGCTAGAGCATCTAGTCAAAACTTTGAGAGAATACAATTTCAAGTTTTGATTATTGAGAAGGTTATTGTAGCAAATGTAAGAATGAAAACTAAAATAAAAAATACAATAGCCCACCTGCAGAACAGCATTTCAAAAGAGAAAACTTTGTAGATCTTTGCACTGAATTGCAATGTGCAATTCCAATTCCATTGATGTTTTGATCCCCTTGCTTTAGTAAGCTCTTCACAAAGTTTGATTGAAATGCTCTATGATAACATTTCTCTGAGTATAAGCAGAAGTGACTTAGTGATGAGTCTTGGTATTTGTTAATAACCCCTAGCCCTAGCCCTAGCCCTAGCCCTAGCCCTAGCCCTAGCCCTAAACCTCCCATCCATGATTGGATTTTGGACAGAAAAATTAAAACGAAAAATGGCGAGTTTGTTTATTATAATATATGTTGAGCGAGTAAATTTTAAGTTAATTATTGAGAAGATTCTTGTATTTACATTATGTCAACTGAGAGAGTTTTTCTAAGAGAACAATACACTTCATTGTAAAAATAGCTCCCTTCATGCTTGTGGGTAAATATATCTCACATCCATATCTAGTTCATAATGAGTATTTAGCTAAACCAGCCCATTCAGTTTCCCTTGCTTCACAATTTTTCACAAGTAAACATCTCAGTGCTGACACTGACCATTCACATTCACAAGATGTAATGGTAAACAGCCACTTCATTGTGCTGAAAATGTTTGGGAACAAGAGTAATTTGAGAATCTCCTGATCAGTATCAAGAATTTTATTCTTCATATTCACCATTCTTTCCACAATTTCAGCTGTTAAGGTTTGCTCAGATGGAAGATCATCACTGTAGAAATCAGTAAAATGTCCACTCCATACTGTGTTGTTCAGCATCAAGCCTAGTATCCATTGGGAACATGTTGCTGAAGCTTAATTATGTGGTCCAAGAATGGAATTTTAGCTGCTACTACATACCACTTATTGTGTGATCATCTTCAATTTGTTCGCGAATCTTTTCTAGCAACAAGTATGACATCTGAATAAGCTCACACATTTCAACTCGTCTACTTTGCAATTTAATCATAAGATCGCCAACAATTCCTTACATACAACAAGGAATATTGTGTGTCTACAACAATTCCTTACATACAACAAGGAATATTGTGTGTCTAAGACAAATAAGGAATGATTATTTCATACTAAGAACATAAGGCTAGGTGCAATATATATGTGTTAATAATAGCATATAAGACGAACAAGGAATTATTTCATACTAAAACATAAAGCTAGGTACAATATATGTGTGTTAATAACAGTATCTAAGACAAATAAGGAACGGTCATTAAACTTAGTCAGACTTTAAGTCTGGAAGAGATTCGGAACGTCCAGGAATACTTGATGCTTTTATGTACCTGAATGCTATACCATGTTTGGGCGTGATCAACTGTGTTTCTTTCATATCAAAGGTTGAATCACAGCCTGATATTCCTGCACATATCCCTGATATTTTGAAAGTGACAGAAGACCAACCAATATGATATTGCTCAGGGATTGACAACCCCCATTCTTTCATTTGATCAAAAGCCATTACAATTGGAATGAACCACAGATTGTGTTTGTCATTACTGCTTGAGTCGAACACGTTAATTTTGTCTTTGGTCCAATAGGCAACGTAGCCGGTAAAAATGGCATCAGCATGGAACGTACCGGAACATGCTTGATCTCTCACGGTCCATGTCAACTCCATCTCAGTTTGGCTTGGTACAGTGACATGTCGTTCAATGCTCCAATTTTCTGATTTAGTTTCCGTCTTATTTAGTGTGGCTTCAGTTGAAAGGATAGTTGATGTTATGCGTGTTGCACCTACGGTGGGACGCTAACTTCAAATTCCAAATCTTTTCCAGTCCTGACACTCACTTTCACATTCCAAGAGAAGTGTGATTCGGTTTTTCTTACATAACTAAAGATAACTTGTCTTGGCTTATTTTTGTCATTGACAATATTGTCTCTCTCGAAGAAGCCAGGATATTCAGTGCGAGATATCGGTCCTTCATAGCAAACATTTAAAATCTCAGTTTTAAGTTTATAATTCTGAAATCTAGACATAGAAGAATGTCCAGCATGCAAATCTATCCACTCAATGGTGGTGCCTGCCCTTGATGCATTGGTATTAGCCCACTCCCTGAGTAGGGCTTCTAGGTCACTGATAAACTGAGTCATAACTTCAATTGCTCTTGTTAATGGAGGTCGATGAAATGCTGAAGTAAATTTTGAAGTGATCAGCCAAGTCTTTTATAAGCAGAATCCAATAGCCGGAAGTTGAGTTTAAGTTTTATGATGACTGAAGCCTGGTAAGTTTATAGTACACATGTAAATAATTATTAGAAGCAGCCGGAGCTGTAGACACAAAAGCCTTTTTATTGGAAGAGGCCATTTCTCTGAATGCTTGAAAATCACTTCAGTTGTTCAAATTCCAATATCTAACCACAGTGAGTATACCAACTGCAGGCCCATTATCTTCCTTTCAGTGGTAAACAAAATGCTGGAATATCATTCCACCATATCTGCTACCATCTGGAGGAATTGTGCCCACTTACAAATAATCAATGGAGTTTTCAGACTGGGAGATCAGGTTATGCCTCGCATCTCCCACTCACGATTAATCTCAGACATCTGAGAGAATGGAGATGAAGTGTGCACATCTTTTTTGATTTGAGAAGGCCTTTGACTCCATGCCCCTTGCCAACCATGAACTTGATAACCACTCCCTTTCATGAATTTGCAGCTACCTGATTGATTGAAGGTGTGGTCATTAGAGTGAGTCATACCATGGAGTCGCCCATTTTGCCTGGAATGCCTCAGAGTTAGGTTCAGGGTCCCTCTTTGATTTATATTGATGATGATCTTATGTACCCTCCATCAGGTGGGAGAATAACTGACTATGCTCATGACTTTTCTCACAGCAAGAACATCTATTACAATGAACTTCTCAATAATGAACTTGAATTTTACTCTCTCGATGTTTCGACTAGTTGCTCTAGCCTTCATCAGGAATATTCCTAATGAAAACTAGAGCATCCACTGAGAGAGTAAAATTCAAGTTGATTATTCAGGTCATTGTAATTTCGTTATGTCAACTGAGAGTTCGTTGAGAACAACATCTATGATTAGGTTTGATAAATCTAAATCCTACCAAATGCAGTAAAAGGAAAAATGTTCAAGTGGCAACGGTGATTTTTAGCTGACTACATTCGATGCAAACCATAGAAATTTCTTTTTAATCGGAAAAACAATGTATTTCAGTTGAAACAGCATATAAACAAATTTGAAAGATTAACTTTACTTTGCCATAATTCTTGTTAAATGGTTATTCATTCATCATGTACACACCTTCAAGTTCCTAAGAGTGCTCCTTTTGTTGGATCTTTCCTACTCTAATTATGAACCTCATCTCCTTGAAGTTATGAAAACCTTTGGGGTAATGGTTTATGGGACTGTGAATCAAGACAGTTGACTTTAAACTGTATTTGCTAATTATTGATGCCAACCAATTGGAAAATGTTCAAAAGTTTGTACTGAGAACATGCCTGGAGAAGTGAGACTGGAACTTCATATGAAGTATTATAGACTATTATACCATCCTAACACTGCAGGTCTAAATTAAAGCAATGTACTTTATACTTGGCCGCTCAAGGACACTTCTACTTTCCACCTAATGTTTTTGTAGAAAATAAGCAGACATCACACTTATTGTACCGACCATGGGTGCACATAAATACCTTTTAGTGTTTATTCATGGTTGATCTGTTTCAGAATAACTTACAACATGAAGCACTTTCATTCCTTCCCAAAATCACTCACTTAACCTTCATTTTTATATCATTGTATACACATATATATGCAGTTGAATGACCCTGTCCTATTTGTGGGTTGAAAAAGAAACTCAGCAGACTCTTAGTAGCTTCAAAAACCTGCTCAATAATTAATCATTTCTGCAAGATATTGCAGTCTTTTTTAGTAAAAAATAATTCCAAAAGAAAATTGGAGCATCTAGCCGAAACATTGGATCGAGAAAGTTGTAAAGTTGTTTTTCAGCTGACTTCGTTAAAAAATACTGAAGAGTTTTTTTGGTCAATGATTGGAGCTTTGGTTGTCATCAGAGGGTGAATGTAAAAAAACCACAAACACCACGCAAGACATTCATACTACTCTGACGATGTGTTTCACATGGAATTCATGTGATTATTGACCTGTTAAAGAAGAAAGGAAACGAGGTTGTATCTACGAAGACAACCACCACTAGATAACCTTATACCATTTCCTATACTGATTTCAAAAGCTTTACCATGTTGTTTACATGATTTTAAATGGCTAAGTGTTTGTCGTAACCGTGGCAACAACCTTATTTCCTTCTTTTTAATTTTTTTAAAATAGGTCTGTTATTTTTTAAAGTTCAAGTTTCTTGTTTAGATATCCAAACGGTACTAGCCTTCCATGCTGGAAGGAATATGCAGTGTTAGTGTGTGTATTGGGGCCTAGGTGTATGGGAATGCCTGATTGATTGGGGGATGGACTCTTGCTGCTAGGGCTTGGACATACGTTATGGTGGGGTGTTGTTGTTGGCTAGTTTGTGTGTTCTTTGTGAGATTTTGTTTGCTGTATTGGTGGACTGAGTGTTTTTGTATTGACTTGTGATTGGGTATTGGTGAATTGGGTGGGAGGTTTGCTGAATGATGGTATGGGTGGGATGGGTAACTTATGTAGTTCCAGTGCATGGACACAGGCAGACACCAAACAGTTTAAGCAGATCATATAGTTCCAATATGAACAGCCAGTGGCTATGATCAGGTTGACTGTTGCTTGTGCATCAAAGTGGAGGGAAAACTTCTCATTGAAATCACTTCAGGCCATCTGGCAAACCAATCAGTGATTGATTAGTGTAAGATGTTCCTTGGGATGGAATAAATGGATACTATGTCAAAATGAATGTACTAAACTAGGTAGGAATTGGAAGCTGCAGAGAGGACTAGTTATGTGAAGGAATAGTATGGATTGAACCTGTACAAGTGTTGTCTAGCAAGTGATGTCTTTGTTAAGGTCATTCTAAACACAGCATTCAGCCACAAGATTCTTGGTTAACTTGCCTCCAGGATGGGAAAGAGAGTGAAGCATGTCAAAGTCCTTGCATGAGACAAGAACAAGCACTACAAGAGTTTGAAACTCAGTTTGGTGTTGGTGCGCTGTATGCCTGGGACCTGCCAGTTTCAGGAAGTGACAGAAACCCAGAGGGTTTGGGTATCTTCATCTGAAGCCGGTGGTGGGCAAGCTCATTATCATCCAACATATGTGTGCCAAGTGTGTCCAGACTCTGTGTCCATGAGAGGGCATCAGCACACCACAGGGCTAGGGCTAGGCTCTTCACAGATTATCTGCTTGCAGTAGTTTATCAGACCAAGAAAAGGAAGTCATGCTTTGTCCTTGGACACTAGTTCTGCAAGAGTATAATTTTCATGTGGTGTACCAAGAGAGTTTTCTCATTGCTAATGAAGATGCACTCTCTTATCTGGAAAGTTAGCCTTATGCTTATCCTCATTATATCACAATGTAACTTTGGGATGCCCAATAAGTGGATGAAATTCCACTCAAAACTGGCACAAGCCTCTTCAGAAGTGTCTATTGGTCATGAGTAGCACAAACACTAGCTGCAGATTATTAATAATGCAGCCTACCCTATGTACAGTACCACTCTTTTTGCCAAGCATGCACAAACAAGCGGTCATGCACAATCACTATGTTCTTGCTACAAGACATCAAAGCTTAGAGAGAACAATGCAGCAGAATCATGCTGGATGATTATGGCATGGGATGTACATTACTATAGAGAGTGTGCAAGGATTCAACAGTTAGGCCTCAAATGTAACATCGGCAAATGTTTCCATCAGAAACCATGAAAATGTTTGTAGTTGATGTTTTAGATGTTTAATTTCCCTGAGCAACAAAAGTTCTGGCTCTCTCTGTCCCTTCCTCTCTCTATTCTGCTTGATAATGCATTATTCAAATGTGCTTGTTGATTCCAAGCAACAGTGTCTATTAAATAATCATTACAGTTGCACACAATAGCTCTTCAGTGCACTTCATGAATAACACAGTAACATTTAGGATGAAGTTTATGGAGTTCACAGAATAGACTAATAATTATCTTATATGCAGAGAGAGTTCAGCTTCATGAGAGGCTAGAACAAGAATAGTAACATACAGCTTCATGAGAGGCTGGAACAAGAATAGTAACATACAGCTTCATGAGAGGCTAGAACAAGAATAGTAACATACAGCTTCATGAGAGGCTGGAACAAGAATAGTAACATACAGCTTCATGAGAGGCTAGAACAAGAAGAGTAAACATACAGCTTCATGAGAGGCTGGAACAAGAATAGTAACATACAGCTTCATGAGAGGCTAGAACAAGAATAGTAACATACAGCTTCATGAGAGGCTGGAACAAGAATAGTAACATACAGCTTCATGAGAGGCTAGAACAAGAATAGTAACATACAGCTTCATGAGAGGCTGGAACAAGAATAGTAACATACAGCTTCATGAGAGGCTGGAACAAGAATAGTAACATACAGCTTCATGAGAGGCTAGAACAAGAATAGTAATATACAGCTTCATGAGAGGCTGGAACAAGAATAGTAACATACAGCTTCATGAGAGGCTGGAAGAAGAATAGTAACATACAGCTTCATGAGAGGCTTGAACAAGAATAGTAACATACAGCTTCATGAGAGGCTGGAACAAGAATAGTAACATACAGCTTCATGAGAGGCTAGAACAAGAATAGTAACATACAGCTTCATGAGAGGCTGGAACAAGAATAGTAACATACAGCTTCATGAGAGGCTAGAACAAGAAGAATAACATACAGCTTCATGAGAGGCTGGAACAAGAATAGTAACATACAGCTTCATGAGAGGCTAGAACAAGAATAGTAACATACAGCTTCATGAGAGGCTGGAACAAGAATAGTAACATACAGCTTCATGAGAGGCTAGAACAAGAATAGTAACATACAGCTTCATGAGAGGCTGGAACAAGAATAGTAACATACAGCTTCATGAGAGGCTAGAACAAGAATAGTAACATACAGCTTCATGAGAGGCTAGAACAAGAATAGTAACATACAGCTTCATGAGAGGCTGGAACAAGAATAGTAACATACAGCTTCATGAGAGGCTGGAACAAGAATAGTAACATACAGCTTCATGAGAGGCTGGAACAAGAATAGTAACATACAGCTTCATGAGAGGCTGGAAGAAGAATAGTAACATACAGCTTCATGAGAGGCTGGAACAAGAATAGTAACATACAGCTTCATGAGAGGCTGGAACAAGAATAGTAACATACAGCTTCATGAGAGGCTGGAACAAGAATAGTAACATACAGCTTCATGAGAGGCTGGAACAAGAATAGGCTTCATGAGAGGCTGGAACAAGAAAAGTAAGATACAGCTTCATGAGAGGCTAGAACAAGAATAGTAACATACAGCTTCATGAGAAGCTGGAACAAGAAGAGTAACATACAGCTTCATGAGAGTTTAGAACAAGAATAGTAACATACAGCAAGAATAGTAACATAAAGCTTCATGAGAGCCTGGAACAAGAATAGTAACATACAGCTTCATGAGAGGCTGGAACAAGAATAGTAACATAGTATGATACAGCTTCATGAGAGGCTGGAACAAGAATAGTAATATACAGCTTCATGAGAAGCTGGAACAAGAATAGTAACATGCAGCTTCATGAGAGGCTAGAACAACAATAGTAACATACAGCTTCATGAGAGGCTAGAACAAGAATAGTAACATACAGCTTCATGAGAGGCTGGAACAAGAATAGTAACATAGAGCTTCATGAGAGGCTGGAACAAGAATAGTAATATACAGCTTCATGAGAGGCTGGAACAAGAATAGTAACATACATCTTCATGAGAGGCTGGAACAAGAATAATAACATACACTTGAATTATAAAAACGAGATTAAAATAAATAGAACTTTTGGTGGTCAAGTTTGGAATCTTATCATCCTTTGTGATCCCTCCAAAGTGTGACTACTGCCGGCAAGTTCATCTTATGCACCACGTAGTAAATGTGTTCTATATGAGTGAGCTCTTGTCTGCATTATTATGGTCAAATCAAAAAACTTCCCATCACTTGTTGTGATTACCTCATCAAATATCACCGTCTGCCATGTTTAGAAATGTCTGGCCAAACCGACATAATCATTCCAACACATCTTTATGTTGTTACCCTGCATACTCGCTAATCCTCTTGGTAGGTCAAAAAACTAGGTGGACTTCTTGTGCACTACACTCCAAGGTACATAGAGTAAGGAAAAACAAGTTGTTTGAATCTAAGTGTGTATATTGCTTGTGCTGTGTTGACAGAAGGTTATGTTGAAAGCAAACAGGGAATCTCAGGTGGAATAATATGAATGAGATGACACTAGGAGCATTGTGGTTAGCTTCCAAATTGTCTGTACACTTAATTTGAGACCCTTTAGGATGACTTCCATCATCAGCCTCAGCTAATTAGCTTGCTAACAGTAAGTACTCATCATCCTGCATTGTTATTCAATTTGGGCACACAATAATGACCTTTTCAGTCCCATAAATATTTACCTCCTTCTCTACTTGTGATGGTCTAACCATTGTTCATCTGCTATATATCATAGGTCAGTTTCAGAGTTACACTAAGCAACATTTTGTATGAGGCTGCTTGTCTATAGGAACAAGACAGAAATTATATTAAAATATTGGATTGATTTGACCAAAAAATGAGGCAAACATCTGCTAATGTGGATTATGGATATTCATATTCCTTGGTATCTTAAAATAGACTCAATTTTATGCTACTTTTTTGAAAACTGTATTTGTCATTATCTTATAGGTCCAATAAGTGTTATAGTATAGGTCCTATAAGTGTTATGGTAGGATAAATGTTATGGTAGGTCCTATAAGTGTTATGGTATAAGTCCTATAAGTATTATGGTAGGTCCTATAAGTGTTATGGTAGGTCCTATAAGTGTTATGGTAGGTCCTATAAGTGTTATGGTAGGTCCTATAAATGTTATGGTAGGTCCTATAAGTGTTATGGTAGGTCCTATAAGTGTTATGGTAGGTCCTATAAGTGTTATGCTATAGGTCCTTCAGTATAATGCTAGGTCCTATAAGTGTTATGGTATATAGAGGTCCTAAAAGTGTTATGGGATAGGTTCTATAAGTGTGGGATCCACATTAGTAAATTCTTATTCATTTGCATCTTTTGTATATGTATGATATAAAGTATTTTGTCCGGTGTTCTATTTATCTATCTACTTTATCACTTGCACATAATAAGTACATAATTATTATAATTTTACTATCTAAGATCAAAAATTATTGTAGCAACTAATATTTTTCTCAACTCAGTAAAAAAAAACACTAAAATTAGGTGAAATATCGTAAATATGTTCATGCTTGTGCAATTTTGATTAGCCATTGGCATTAAAAATCATGAATAATAGAATGCCTATATATATCACGAATGTTTGTTCTATTAATATTGTTGGGTGTTTTTTTGGTAATGAAATAATAAGATTGCACTTAGAAAATATGTACACTCTGTTGAATATGTGATTAACTCTGAACATGTGATTAACTCCCATATTAAGTGGTAAGTGATTTGATAACCTGTCTTGACGAGTAACAATAAACATCAACTTTAATTATGGCCATAGTGTTTTAGCGGCTGTGAGATACGTATATTGAGGAAGGTGAGATCAAGACTGACAATTGCACTGGTGGATGATCGCTGAGCAGTGATGGTTGCACCGATGGATGAAGGAGTGATGGTGCACCGGTGGATCACTGAGGAGTGTTGGTTGCAATGGTGGATGAGTGTTGGTTGCAATGGTGGATGATCGTTGATGATGCTTGCACTGGTAGATGATCGCTGAGGAGTGATGGTTGCACCAGTGGATGATCACTGAGGAGTGAGATGGTTGCACCAATGGTTGATCTCTGAAGAGTGATGATTGCACCGCTGGATGATCGCTGAGGAGTGATGGATGCACCAGTGGATGATCACTGAGGAGTGATGGTTGCACCGGTGGATGATCACGGATGGTGGATGATTGCTGAGGAGTGAAGGTGAAGAGAAACAATGACAACTGAAATGTTTGATAATAACATCATTAACATCACAGACAAGCCATAAATATGTGCTGACATTTGCTTGTATGTTCTTTCCTCTCCTCCCCCAGGGAACACTTCATCCTAAAGTAGTAGTATTCTCCCCCCCCCCCCCCCCCCCCCCCAGGGGATTATTCAGCCTAATGTAGGATTATACCCCCTCCCCCCCCCCCCCCCCAGGGGCCTAAAGGAGGGGATAAGGAGTTTACTCTGATATTTTGAGTACCCATCAGCCCAGTGGGGGACAGTATTTCCTATCCCCCAGGCTATCATATCCTTGGATATTTGTCCTGTGGGAAAGTTTATCCTAGAGAATCAAGGGTGGGGGCATAATTTAGAGAGACAAAATATCCTCCTAAGCCTGCACTCCCCAAGTAAATTTAACCATCACCAGCTGCCGGTTCACCAGCCTATACATGCCAACTATGTAGTCAGCTATTCATAGAGAGTACATGTGTTTACCTTACAAGGTTGATAACAGTTCCTGCATCTGAACATGGCTAAAAGGAAGTATCTAACTCGGAGCATGTTAATTAATTGTGTACATGGAAACTCCATAATGCTTCCTGTCAGCTATTAACTATGCAGGCATTTCTCACTTGACTGTGCAGCAGATTTCATTCATGTAGCTCCAAATCTGCTGCGGTTTTCTCCATTTACTTGACCACACTTTATATAAAGCAGCTGGTCCATCCATATTTTTATTGGTGATGTATACATAGATAGGTACATGGATGCGTAGATAGATACATAGATAGATAGGTACATAGATACATAGGTACATAGATGCATAGATAGATACATAGATGCATATATAGGTACATAGGTGCATAGATAGGTACATAGATGCATAGATAGGTACATAGGTGCATAGATAGGTACAGTGTGGTCATATCAAGTTTTCAATCCAACTTACCAGTGAGAGGGTTTACTTTACTCGCCACTCAATACAATTGCACACAATATGATGTTCACTCCACTATATATGTATACTCAGAATGAAAGTTGTAGGAGTTCTCAGAGTATACAAATAATTATATTGGCATCAGGGCCACCTTAACACGTGGACACATACTGGGAAGTTGCCCATGGCCCCACGATTTTAGGGTCCCTACGGTTAATAAAGTGTGCCACTACTAAATTATAATTACCAGGAGTCTTCCCTAGTCTGGTCTCCCTGAACTCTGACCTGACCAAACATACAAGAGACTATGAATGGTTTGAATACCTGTTTTTCTTATTCAGTCAATGGAAAACAATTAATACTGATGAGCTAAGTGTGCTAATGTGTACCATGAAGACCCTGATTACGGTGAACCTCTAAATGAATGCATGATGCTCAAGCACCACATGGTCCACAATGAACAATGTTTGACTCTTCTGTGGATTATTTCAGACAATGTAAAAACTGTTTTTTCCAATGTTGAAATCACACTCGGAGTGTTCATGTGCATGATGGTCAGGAAGAAGCTGTTTTTCAAGATTGCTTCGCAGCAAAATGGGACAACAATATTTGAACTGGCTTTTACTCATGTGCCTGAAAAAGGATGCCCTTAAGAACACAGACTACCAATTAATTATAAAAGAGTTCTCTTCAAAGAAATGTTGCAAACATTTGTGTGTTCAAGAATTATATGTTTAATTTGACTTGTTTGAGCTCCCAATGAACTCTCAGAAGACATAGTCTAGATACAAGGAATTTCCCAATAAACAAATGTTGTGGTTTCGATCATCGAGAAAGTCGAACATTTTATTTTTCGTTTTAGTGGGTATGTGGGTAAGGGTGCCAGTACCCCCCAGTCCTACAATGCCATTAAGACAGTCCTGCTTGGCATGCAGAAGCAGTACAACTTGAGTGAGTGGCTATGGCAAATAAACAAGTATCCTGAAACTGACTAAAGTTAGTTTAAAAGCAATAATCTTTACGGGTTGACTCTTCTTATGGAATTTTAGAATTTGCAATTGTGGCACATATTTTTTATTCTCTCGCTGATTTTGAGTGTTTTACTAAAGAGCATTGTTATAGATAATTACTAACATCTTTTATGAGATCTCCCACGTGTAGTTACTGCCAATAAGTTCATCTACAGTATACATAATGTCATCATTACTTTAAATTAAAGCTCTTCGTGTTATTAGTTGTGAAAATCTAGTCGACAGGTTTTGTCTGACCTAAACATATTTGATTATTTCATGCTAGCAGACTTTTAGTTAGTCCTTCAGGTTGGGAAACAAATGGGAACTTTTTTGTGTTCTATATATGCTTCATGGAACATGTATAAAGTTCTATATATGCTTCATGGAACATGTATAAAGTTCTATATAATGCTTCATGGAACACGTATAAAGTTATATATAATATTATGCTTCATGGAACATGTATAAAGTGATGTAAACAGTTTGAATATGTGTAGTGTTTTGACAGTTATGTTGAGGCAATAGCTACCTGAGGATAATGTGGGCATGATTGAGGTACTGTGTGCTATAGTGTGCTCCAAAATAGTCTGTCACTTTGTGACTTTGTAAATGACTTCCACCAGCTTCAGCTAGTGATCATACTACCAGTATTACTGTTTCTCCCATTCTTGATGCTGTTGTTCAGTTTGAGTGCACCATAGTAACCATTTCAGTCTCCATAATTGTTATACTTACCTTCTTCTCTATTTTTGATGGCCCTATCATTGCAAGTAAATCCATCCTGCATTTCATATATGTAAGCTTCACTCACTGGTCACTTGAGGAATGTGACAGGTGTAGTTGAGGTAGAACTGCAGTACTTATGATGACGCATGCCATCAGATGATACATCTGCTTCATGTTGGGTTAGATTATTTTCATTTTTGTCTAAAGCAGGTAGCTAAGGTAAAGTGAGATTGGAAGGGAGAGTGGGTGGGGGCTTTGGTAGGAAGATAACAAAATAATGGCCAAGGAAAAATAAGCAAACAAGATTTGTAATTGCATTAATACTTCTATATGCATAGTGAACTACAAAGACTTACTTATGCTTCGAGTGAACTAACAGGACCAAAATGTTATGCCTTTATTCAATGGCATCAATCAACTGATTCCCAATACAAATTAGTAAGATTAATTTTTCTATCTTGATGCATATAAATATGATCTTAGAAAAGTTAAAAAATCTATAAGAGCACTGAATGATCTCTTACTGGATGTGTTCATTGCTTGCATTACAGCGAGAGTTTGAGTTGATTAACTTGGGGTTGACAAGAGAGTGAGTTAAGAAATTGCACAGTATTTCATAGATGCAGAAATGATCAGTTAGCAACCAAGATATTAACAAGGCTGCATGGAACATGTGTGAGGGAGTATGCTAGTGCTGACCATATCAATTTCTATAATGGCAGATGGCCACCCCCCAAAAAACCAAAGTTCATATCTCAGCTAAGCTGCTTCTTAGCCTTCTAAATGTTGACTTTGGCTACCACTAACTCCAACAAGACACCCAACATGTTTCGAATGCTTCTGTAGTCTAGCAAATTGGTAGGTCAAAAATAATTTTGAAAGTGTGTGAAACTTGTTTTTAGTTCCTACAATTGTTTAAATGACAATGCAAGAAATACATACAAAAACTCACTTTGGCATATTCATGAGTGTTAATAAATGTAATTATTCCCGCTAAGCTATATAATAAACTGGCAACCTCTAAACCATTAAAACTGTGATATTCATCTTCAAGGCTCTGTGATCCATTAAACATAAACAATTAGCAGATCACAGGTCTTGCCATTATATTTAATATTTGTATGAATATGAGGAAAGGATCATCAATACAATAAACACATGTGAGCAACTGAGATGATTTAGTTCTTAATGCAGTTTTGATTTATTAATGACGTTTTTACTTAGTAAGATTTAGTTGTTAATGCAATTTTTACTTAATGAGAAGCTTAGCCTTGACAATGGATGGCATAGACCTTCAGTAAAACCTGCTAAACGTTGACTCTGAGTCTATGTGCTGTATGTGCATACTTAGTAATAAGCATGCCCAAGAATAAATCTGCTTTGTGTATCAGAGAGTTATTTCAGCATTTGGTCATCAATTGGCGAGGAATAAGTATCATATATTTTTTATTCATTATGCTTATGACATATTTTATGCTGCTCCCTCACGCCTAAAATTTTAATTTCAACTCAATTTAAATTCTCAACGAAATCTCAGTTCACATAATAGAATCACAATGACCTTCTCGATATATTCCTGATGAAGGCTAGAGTATCCAGTTGAAACCATAAAAATATAAACGGAGAGAATATTTTTGTTTAACAAAAAATGCTGATTTTTCAAAAATTAAATGAAACAAGAATTTACCCATGTAGATCACGATAATTTTAGGACATGCTTTTAATTAAGCTTTCTCGTATTTTTTCTTTCTAGAAACAAGATATATAGAGAAATCTTAAAGTATTTGAAGTCAGCTGAAAACATATATACAAGTTCGAATATTTAGAGCTTTTTATAATTCTGTTTGTCAATATTTTATAAGGTGTATGGTCCAAAGGTAAAAAGAGTTAATGTCCATGATCTACACTTATTAATTAATTCTTGCTTTCTACATTATCTATCTGCCTATCCACACAGTTTGAATTCAATACATACATTTGTTATGGTCTTAGTCCCAGAAGATCACAAATTGCATTGCAGCAACTATTCAGTAAAACACCTGAAGATCGGTAAGGTGTTATAAACACAATAAATATACTCATGTGTGTTTGCAATTTTGAGACAAACTCGGTTGCTCCTGCAAGTTTAGCTGCAAAGAAAAAGAAAAATAAGTTACTAAACTGAGAAGTTTATTCTTGTAAACAGAACTCATCAAAACTGTTGTGTGTGTATATACTAAATATGGCTAAGATCAAAACCTACTATGATTGGTTGGTTCCATAGTTGTAAGCAAATCTTAAAGGATAGAAACAAAACCAAAAATGTCCAAAAGATGTACCAAACGTTTACAATTATTTTCTGCTGTCTTCAAATATTTGTAAGTTTCTCTTTCAATCAGCTCATTCATATTTCAAACAAAATTCTTCGGTCTTCACAGTGTGAATTAAAATACATTGTAATACAATTCTTCACCACTTACTGGCAATGCATTTCACACAAACAATGCAAGTGATTCATGATCATCTCAAAACCAGAGTGTATATCACAACACATCAAAGTGATAATGATGGGTCCCGGTGTGTTTCACAAGCATAGTTTTGAGAGCCGAGAAGTGCTGACCGCTACATGTAACATGCACCGCCTCCTTCATGAGCAATTTCCTCCATTGCTGGCTCTAAGGTCTCTTCCCACGAAATTGGATATTGTTTGTTCCACGGATGCTCTGCGATAGCAGATTTCTCAAGTTCACCCTTTCTACATGCATCTTTATGCTCCTTGATTCGGCTCTCCACTCCTCCCTGTACATTTGGCGAGAGCTGCAGAACTTGACATCAAAATTTCCACTGACACATTCTAATATCCTTACTTAGGCCAGCACATGGGATGTTGATGGAGTTGATTTTGTCTCTATTCTCTTCCATTTCCTCTCATCTTACCCCCTTACCCCCCTCCCCCCACCCCCCCACCCCCCCGCCCTCCCCTCCCCCCTTCCCAACCAGGTTACACTTCGAAGCTGAATGGTTGAACAGTAGTGGGTAGCCATTGTTAGAAAATACTTGGCAAAGATAGTCAGTCTCCCTGTTCAGTTCTCATTCTGGTAGTCACTCTTCTGGCATTTCATAAAAGCTCTTAACAATCTTCTTCTGACATTAACTGGGTGGTGTGAACAATAGCGAAGGTATCCATCCATACGTGTTCTTTTTATTGCATACTGTGGAGACTAATATACCATCGTCACACACCCTGTCCATGTCAGAAGAGCATGATGAGGAGCTTGCATGGCAGAGCCGTAAGAGTAGTGGCAGAGATAGATATCATATGAATAGGGTTTTTAATCGAAAGGTAATCTGCAGGCAGGCCCTCATCGACCTCCCAGGCCCTCATCGACCTCCTCTGAGGATAAATAAAATAGCAGAAAGGTAAGATAAGGACAGGCAATCAAGAGTTGAGAAGAAGGATCCCAGTAGTGATTGCTTATTTAACAGTGATGAATAAAACATCAGGAAGGTTTGTAGGAAGTTCATCAACATCAGAGTAATTCTCAGATGAGGAAGGACTCTGAGGGCACAACTTAGTAGTAGAGTGAAGGATGACATAGTATGCACTCATGTGATGTGAATTGTATCCCTTGCAGCTGAAAAATTGCTACATAGGGAGATTGATAGAAGACTGGAGGCCAGATGGAAATAACACCAAGAAGCCTGCAAAAAGTTTGTTAATTGAATATCTTGAATTGCTGAACGTGCATGGGACAATAGATACCTATCTTGTGGAATGAAGCCACCCCTTGACCAAAGAGAAGGAGGCATTATTCGTCAGCCTGCACCTGATCATGAGCAGTAGTTCAGTAGAGCATGTGCAATATATTAACCTGCTCTGGTGCACTTATTGTTTGTTTGTTTATAAATTAAAGTTTATTTGTTCATTTTTGTTAATGAATGTTTATTAGTGGTGTTTAGACTACAGCCAACTTATGATTGGGCAGTGTGAAATTTTCTGAAACACAGAATGCTATTGGGAATACACATTATATACTTAGTGGCCAACCTTAAGACACTTTGTGTTCATCACTTGGCATTTTGGGTCCTTCTGAGGCTACAACTGCAGCTAAACTCTAGTAGCAGTATATTACGAATTTTGAACTCAATTCTCATCAGTACAACTGGATGCATAGCTCACCTACTAATATGGCAGGAGCTAGTAGGTGTTGAACTTGAGTACTCAATCATAACCACACCATCTTGCTGAGCTAGTTCTTTGCTAGCAGTCAGTTCATTTTACAGCAACCAACTCAAAACTATTAAACTGTCAAGTTTGTATTTTTCACTGATGCTATATATGGTGTAGCTAGGTTACGGTTCTATTTATACTCTAGCTATATATGATGTAGCTAGGTTACGGTTCTATTTATACTCTAGCTATATACGATGTAGCTAGGTTACGGTTCTATTTATACTCCAGCTATATATGGTGTAGCTAGGTTACGGTTCTATTTATACTCCAGCTATATATGATGTAGCTAGGTTACGGTTCTATATATACTCCAGCTATATATGGTGTAGCTAGGTTACGGTTCTATTTATACTCTAGCTGTAGCTAGGTTACAGTTCTATTTATACTCCAGCTATATATGGTGTAGCTAGGTTATGGTTCTATTTATACTCCAGCTATATATGATGTAGCTAGGTTACGGTTCTATATATACTCCAGCTATATATGGTGTAGCTAGGTTACGGTTCTATTTATACTCTAGCTATATATGGTGTAGCTAGGTTACGGTTCTATTTATACTCCAGCTATATATGGTGTAGCTAGGTTATGGTTCCTATTTATACTCTAGCTATAAAATTATGATGTAGCTAGGTTACAGTTCTATTTATACTCCAGCTATATATGGTGTAGAGCTAGGTTACGGTTCCTATTTATACTCCAGCTATATATGGTGTAGCTAGGTTACGGTTCTATTTATACTCTAGGTGTAGCTAGGTTATGGTTCTATTTATACTCCAGCTATATATGGTGTTGCTAGGTTATGGTTCCTATTTATACTCTAGCTATAAAATTATGGTGTAGCTAGGTTACAGTTCTATTTATACTCCAGCTATATATGGTGTAGCTAGGTTATGGTTCCTATTTATACTCTAGCTATATATGATGTAGCTAGGTTACGGTTCTATTTATACTCCAGCTATATATGGTGTAGCTAGGTTATGGTTCCTATTTATACTCTAGCTATAAAATTATGGTGTAGCTAGGTTACAGTTCTATTTATACTCCAGCTATATATGGTGTAGCTAGGTTACGGTTCCTATTTATACTCCAGCTATATATGATGTAGCTAGGTTACGTTTCTATATATACTCCAGCTATATATGGTGTAGCTAGGTTACGGTTCTATTTATACTCTAGCTATATATGGTGTAGCTAGGTTACAGTTCTATTTATACTCCAGCTATATATGGTGTAGCTAGGCTATGGTTCCTATTTATACTCTAATTATGTTGTAGCTAGGTTACAGTTCTATTTATACTCCAGCTATATATGGTGTAGCTAGGTTATGGTTCTATTTATACTCCAGCTATATATGGTGCAGCTAGGTTAAGGTTCCTATTTATACTCCAGCTATATATGATGTAGCTAGGTTACGGTTCTATATATACTCCAGCTATATATGGTGTAGCTAGGTTACGGTTCTATTTATACTCTAGCTATATATGGTGTAGCTAGGTTACGGTTCTATTTATACTCTAGCTATATATGGTGTAGCTAGGTTACGGTTCTATTTATACTCCAGCTATATATGGTGTAGCTAGGTTACGGTTCCTATTTATACTCTAGCTATATATGATGTAGCTAGGTTACGGTTCTATATATACTCCAGCTATATATGGTGTAGCTAGGTTATGGTTCCTATTTATACTCTAGCTATATATGGTGCAGCTAGGTTATGGTTCTATTTATACTCCAGCTATATATGGTGTAGCTAGGTTACGGTTCTATTTATACTCTAGCTATATATGGTGCAGCTAGGTTACGGTACCTATTTATACTCTAGCTATATAATGTATGTTCGAAAATGTGTTGAATCTTTCACGATGGTATTAAGCATAGAACCCCAAACACCTGAATTTTCACCTTTTAATCCATCTATGTGTATATCTTCTTTTCTTCCCACAGATAACTTGCATATAATATATTCGTTGATCATAATTTTACTGCCAGAAGATTCCAAACTGTCATAAGCATTACCATGACAATTTAGCACCATCTACCTGCGTATATTTCCCCACCTAACTTCTTCATTTATCATAATTTTACTATTCCGCATCCCTTGCAGCTGTGAGAAGTACTACATAGCAGAGACTAACAGAAGACTGGAGACTAGAATGAAGGAACGTCAAGATGCCTGTAAAAAGTGTGCTAAAGAGAATCTGCAATTGCTGAACATACATGAGATAATGGACACTTTATTTTGTGGGAGGAAGCCACCATCTTGGACCAGGCTAGAAGACAGAAGGAACTGCTAGTGAAGGAGGCATCGCACATCAGCCTAGCAACAAAGTGTGAGCAGTAATCATGACTGTGGAATGGACTTGCCTGGCTGCTGGGGAGCCACTCTCAAGAGCCTGAACTTAAAGCGACGTCCGCCATAATTACTTCTTTTTTTTCCTTTCTTCTTTTCGTTTGTTTGTTTTTGTTTATTTATTTTTAATATTTTTATTTGTTTTTTGTTTAGTTTATTTGTTTGGTTATTTATTCACTTATTTAATTAATATTTATTTTATTTGTTTATTTATTTATTTATTTATATATATTGTTATTTTATTTATTATTATTATTATTTTAATTTATGAACACCCTATCTTAGACCAGGCCAGAAGACAGAAGGCCTGGTTTAAGAGATAGGATGTTTTAATAACTAATAATAAAAAGGAAGGAGGAATTGCACACATCGCCAGCCTACCAAAGTGGAAGACTTGCCTAGCATCTGGGTGGCCGCACGACCACTATAATTGTTCTACATTCAGTTATTTATTTATCATTCCTTATTAATATTTTATATATCAAGCACGTCTATTAATATTTTTAATAATTTGTTTTTAATTTTCCACAATTATTTTTGCCAGATTCAGTTCACGTGCTGGGCACATGTGCCAGGAGGGTGTGGTTTGTATCACATGGTGGATAGCTAGCTGTGTAAAGATGTCTGGGCAAGTCGTATACTATACTAGTGACTTTCCATTCATCTGGTCATCTGCCAGTCATGTCATTCAGACCTAATGATTTTAACCTTGAAGGGATGCGTGCTGTGGTCAGAGCTCTGTGTATGATGTCATTGATGGCCCCATGATGTAATGGTGCCCTTTGCTATTCTTACACCAGTCCTCCCCCCCCCCCCCCCCGCAGTGATGGTGTGTGGGGGAGACACAAGGGGGACCAGGTCAAAGCCCCACAGCAATTCACATGGTGTTGTCATCCATTCTCAGATCTATACTGGAAATAGGGAGAGCTTGAGAGCCAAGCACCAGCCTCCTTGGTGGACTACCAATAGATGTGCTCTTGTCATGTCATCCGGGGCACTCTCCAGGAGGGATTTTGTTGTGGTTGTCACTACAAAAGTGTCACAGATCTTCTGACTGAAGGCTGCAGTATCGGGACTGTCATGGCTATGACCACGCTGAAACAGCATCATCCATGTATGGCATTGGTAGACACTGCAAGCTAGCTGGTAGAATGTGGCTGATGAGACTAGAAGAGGCAGCAGCTGAAGCCAGGTAGGCAGAAGGAGCAAGCTGCACTGCACTCCAGAATCCAAGACCACCATATCTAACTGGTAAGGTTGCTTGCTCCCTAGAGGAGAGCCCAGTAAGGTAACACATGACGGGTCAACAATTGTATCTCCAGGCAGAGTCATGATGATGGTCACTGGGTCATTACAGATAATCTCAGGCTTATGATTGTTCAAGCTCAAACCAATCTCCGACAATGATTCGATGACCCAAAATCTTACAGTCTCCTCCTTATGTCTCCATAATTTGATATCATCCAAGTGCATCACACAAAAATCTGAAGACAGGAAGGTACAGTGGCAGTGAATAGATGGGCAAAAGAGGAGGGTACCCAAAGGGTCCCCCTGCAGCATGCCCTATGGACAGAATTAAAGACGTTCTTGAAATTAAGTTTGATCAGGGCTTGGTCTGGCTGTAACTGACTGAGATATAGTGTGGCAGCATGGTCTGCTACTTCTACCTCAACTGATCCCGTAACAGAGCCAAAAAGGTTACCTTGTCCTCCACCATCTTCTTCCCAGCGATCTTTCCCACCAACCTGCAGAGGATATAACCCATTGCAATGGGCCTGATCCCACCTCCTTTCTTCTCCAGGGCAGCTAGGGTAACTCTGGAAAAAAATGGTGGATAATTAATGGAGTTTTCCCTTCCAAAACCAGAGAAAAAAGGAGGCCAGCACATTGAGGAGGGAGGAGACCTAAGTATTGGGCGAGTTGATCATATTCTTCAAATGCTGTGGTCTCAACCTACCCAGCAGACCCATTTGGAAATGTCCTGATAGCCATGGCCACATCTTCTGCAGATACTGACAGCGAAGGCACATTGAGGTTTGGGCCACAGCAGTCTGGATGAGGAGGAGGGTGCTTTTCTTTCAAAGCCATGTAGGTTTCATCACTCCTGTCTGCCATACGGTCTTCGAACACATAAGATGAACTGTTCCCTTGAAATCTCCTTCTTCCAACTTCTCTGACAATAATTGGTACATATTATTATCATAAATGGTAAATGGGTCATCTCTATCTGATTATGGTCTTTATGAACACACTCTTGTTAACAATCACTTTCTTAGCCATCAACTTAAAATTTGATTCTTAACATTTTGGCTGGATATGTTGGCTGCATCAGGAATAACAGGATCCAGCTTAAGTGCACATAGGGAAACACATTTCAAGCTGATCGTCGAGAAAGTCAATAAATACAATTGTGAATTTGTTAAGACTACACTTGTCTTTCCTTTCCTTTTTGGCCAATTAAATATTTCTTGTTCTTGAGAGTTTGGGTTTGTCAGAGATAAGCACAGTCTTATCTTAGTACTACAAGTTACTATTTATTTTGAGCATGCCAAAGAAGATCTATATATGCAATATTAATTTGATTCTTTTTTGCTTGTCTTCTTCTAGACAAAAAAGCTGAAGTTCAAATTGGTAATTGAAAAGGGTAGGAATTGTTGCACAATCTTCTGCAAGTTAATAGCTATACGGTTTAAGCATCACCAGTGCCGCCTAATGACACAAAGAAAACAAAAAAATTGCAAAATTGGTTTGTTGTGCAAGCTTGATTAATATCTGGGACTAATTTTTCCGTATAGGGAAGATCTTCTGCAACATCAGTTTTTAATTCCGTAGTTTATTGTATCATGGACCCTTTACCTTTTGAACCTTTACCAAGTGTGATGCCACAGCTCTTCATATTGTATCTTCCTGGTGGGTGATATTTCATATGGTGTCAGAAGTTTCGCTCTAGACAAATGGCTACTCCTTCCTTGCTACCACTGCCAAATGCTAAATGCTATTGTTTTCAACAACCAGACAAGTAGAAATAGTGTTTTCAGCAATACCCACTTGTGTGTGGTCGGTCAGAGCAATAAGGAGAACACCAAGTTAGTACCGTAATGTACTAAATGGAGAAATGGAAGAAGATGTCCTGAATATGATTGGTATTTAGGAGGAAGACAAGAAAAGCATCGATCAAGCTATCGAGAAGCTTGAAAATTATTTTCAGAGAGCCCATTTGAACAAGAGGTTACAGGAAAAGGGAAAACCTGTTGAGCTCTTCATCATGACATGCAACTGGTAGCTGTGAATTCGGCACAATGAGGAGGATTGGATGATCCAAGACTTTTAATTTTAGAGATTAGAGATCGTTTTCTCTAAGAGCATCTACAGATGGTGACAGTAGTTACATTGGAAAAGGCTAAAACACTGATTTGCTAACATTTGTGAGTCCACTAAAACAACAAGGAACAGTTAACAAAGAGAAGGCCAGAGCATACCTCGAATCCTTATGGCCGACTTGTCCACGATATGCATATCAGAAGACATTCGGAAACAAAAAACATCATCCAACATGAAACACCAAAGCAATCACTGCCTCCCCACACAAAATCATGCAGGATGTGTGGAATAGGGTTAGACCCATTTCAGACCTGCCCTGCCAAGGATGCTACTTGCTTTAAATGCCATTAATGCCAAAGACACTTCAGCTAAGAAGTTGAAACACAGAGCTTAACCACATGGAGTAACTAGGAGTAATCTCCAAGCTGACAAAAGCAAACCCATTCTGTGCCAGTGTCACAGCTTAACCACATGGAGTAACTAGGAGTAATCTCCAAGCTGACAAAAGCAAACCCATGCTGTGCCAGTGTCACAGCTTAACCACATGGAGTAACTAGGAGTAATCTCCAAGCTGACAAAAGCAAACCCATGCTGTGCCAGTGTCACAGCTTAACCACATGGAGTAACTAGGAGTAATCTCCAAGCTGACAAAAGCAAACCCATGCTGTGCCAGTGTCACAGCTTAACCACATGGAGTAACTAGGAGTAATCTCCAAGCTGACAAAAGCAAACCCATGCTGTGCCAGTGTCAGACAATATTTTCAATCCCCCATATTTTCACCCTCCAACATTCTCATGCCAAGGTGAATATATCGTAACGATATACCCCCTCCCCAATGATATTTTCACCCCCCCCTCGCCACCATTAATATAGATGTTTCTAAATGCATAGATGGGTCTATTATTAAATGTAGAGCTTCTAGATGACAACATAAGCATTCCTACTATTATGTAATAGGAGCTTCATTAGTTGTTGAATTACCTAATTACATTACAAGTATAGTTGTATGGCTGCAATCAACAGATCATAGATCATACCAATATCCACCCTCCTATGATATTCTCCCCTGCTCTCTCCCTCCCCCACAATTTATGTAATTATATTTGATTATAATGTAGAATTTTAAGCTGAGAATAATTACAATTATGATGGTGTAATTAACAATTCTTTGAAAACCTAATCACGAGTACTTTTGAGTCTCTGATGTATTTAATAAAGTTCTCTTAATTGCAATCTAGTTGAGTAGATTTGGATCTTAATTAATTACTGGATATAATGGTTAGTGTTGGTGTGTGTGTGTGTGTGTGTGTGGTGTGTGTGTGTGGATATTGTTAAGATATATTCACCCAGATGATATTTTCACCCTCACAACATTCTCACCCCGAGATAAAGGTATCGTTATGATATTCGCAAAATTTTGTGTTGTGTGGTGGGGAGGGGGGGGGGGGGGGGGGAAGATGAGAATATCACACGATATCTTCAAAATATCACCTGACACAGGCATGGTAGGGTGCCAAAACAAAATGCGAAGATCCTCGTGTATATATCTGAAAAATGTGAAAAATATAGTCATCCCTTACCTAAAGTTGATTATCCTAGCACAATTATTGAGAGCAAGAATGTTTAGCAAAATCGATAAAAATAGTTGCTTTTAGCAAGTATCATTGTCACATGAATCTAGACTACTTACCATCATTGTCCTGGTAGGAAGTTTTTGCTTTAGCAAGCTACCCTTCAGCATTAGCAGTGTGTCGGAACATTGTCACAAGTCATTGAGATATTATCGGACGTATCAGGAGTTACTATCCACATATATAGATGGAATCTTTATATTTGGGATAATTATATAACAGTATGACAAAAGTATGCATGCAGTGTTAAAAAGCTAAAGTGAAGGTTTGACACTCAATGTAGACAAGTGCTAATTCTACCAGTCTCATATTGATTTCTTGGTCTATTATTGAACAATGGAAGATTCTAGGAAGACAAAAGCCATACAAAAGATAGTTGACCCTCTTTTATAACAGAGTTAGGTTACAAAAACCCTCTCAATATTAATCTACTCTCTCGACGTTTCAACTAGATGCTCTAGCCTTCATCAGTAATGACTAGATGCTCTAGCCTTCATCAGGAATAATGACTAGATGCTCTAGCCTTCATCAGGAATAATGACTAGATGCTCTAGCCTTCATCAGGAATAATGATTAGATGCTCTAGCCTTCATCAGGACTAGATGCTCTAGCCTTCATCAGGAATGATGACTAGATGCTCTAGCCTTCACCAGAAATGATGACTAGATGCTCTAGCCTTCATCAGGAATAATGACTAGATGCTCTAGCCTTCATCAGGAATGATGACTAGATGCTCTAGCCTTCATCAGGAATAATGACAAGATACTCTAGCCTTCATCAGGAATAATGACTAGATGCTCCAGCGGTCATTGTAATTTTATTATTTCAGCTGAGAGTTTGTTAGAGTAGGTTTATGGGTATGTTAAGCTAGCTGAATAAGTTCAGATAGCTGACTTGTCACAATCCCTGTGTGAACTCTTGAACCCAAAATGAGCATGGATATGGAAACCCGTGCATGACCAGAGACATTCCAAATTAGTGAAGCAAGAAATTGCAACCCCACAAGTGTTGTGTGTCCCACGGACAACCAAGTCAAAGTTAACACCAATGCTGCAACTATGGGATAGGAAGCATAGCTAATTTTGAGCACTCACTGAGACAGAATCCAAGTAGCTGTGCACATATTGAGATGGAGGCCTTTAGGCATGTGAAAAATTTGCAGATATCATCCTCGGGAGGTCATTTCAGTTAGAAACTGACCACAGTAACAATTTTGAGAAAGAAAGGTCTAGATCCACTGCCCCCAGCATACTTCACTCCTGGCTACGTCTCATGAGATTTCAGTATTCTATTTACCACTCCCAAGAAAAAACACTCTATCTCACAGATCCACAGATGAAGTGGAATCAGTAGCAGAGAGAGAGATGGAAAAGTTCATGAAAGCAGTTGTGTCGTCTATTCCTGCCAATCTATCGACAGGTGCAAACCAACTACCCTACATGTTCCATGCTGATCGAGTTCTCCAAGTTGGGATGGCCTAGCAAGCATGCTTTCATGAGTGAAATCAGACACTTCTGGAAAGTTCAAGTATAGTTCACATTAGACAAAGACTTATTGTTGTTCAGATCCAGAATTACCATCCCCAGGGAGCTGAGGACAGAGATGCTGGAGAAAATCCACAACACACATCAAAGCATCCTCTGTTGTGGACTACGAGTCTCAGTATCAGTGTGGTGACCAGGAATGTCGAAGGAAATATAATTCATCAACATATTGCTAAAAGACTACAGTCCCACCAAAGAAACCACTTCTACTGTCAACTCTATGAAGTCACCCATGCGAGAAAGTATCTTCAGATATATTCGAGCTTAAAAGATTTACTTATTGTACATTACTACTCGTGGTATGTGGAAGTCCGGAAGCTTACCACCACCACAGGATCAAGTGTGATCTTATCTCTCAAATCCATATTCTCTTGTCATGTAGTTTCCATCACAGATAACAGACCACAATGTGACTGCTGGGAGATGAAGAATTTGCGCAGAGCTATAGCAAAACAAACCACCCACTCTATCAACAAGCAAATGGCCAGGCAGAGAGAGAAGAGAAGACAGTAAAGCAGTCACTAGTGAACTTTACATGGCCATCATGAGTTACCGAGCTACACCACTGCTGCCTTATGGTTTCAGTCCAGCTAAGTTCCTAATGGTGGGTCAGATCAGAACTGCAACAGCTCAAGAAGTTTTTCATCCCAAATTGACCACATCTGAAAGGAATTTGAGAAGCCAGTGACCGATGCAAGCAGAAACAGAAACATGACATCGACCGACATCACCAAGGCTGTCCCTTCCCAGCCACTCCAGATGACAGCACACACACACACACACATGTTATGGGTGGCTGCCCCGCATGATCAGGAGTATGGGTGGCTGCCCCACATGATCAGGAGTGTAGTACTATCATAGGACTTGCTAGTGCTCCCCAGACTGATAAAGTGGAAGTATCATCCAGAGAAGTCTGCAGAAACAGGAATCAGGCCTGATCCAGATCAGGTGTAGAGGACACCCAAAGTTTGAAACTCTCTGATGGCCATTCCTACCTGAGTTCCAGACCATCGGTTCTCTATGTTGACTTAATAGGATAACTAACTCTCTTTATTCTGTAGCTTATTGTATCATCATCCATCGGTCATTTACCTTTTGGTACACTTGACCATATTGTCGTGCCACATGCTCTTCATGCTGAATCTTCCTTGGTGATTTTCAATAGATTTAAGTAATAACGAGAGAGAGGTGTTAATCTAACAGTTAAACAGGCCTAAAGAGAGCACAGAGCATAGGTTCGACAGTCGATCATTATCTGTTATTGCAGTGATGGTGTTACATCAACACAGTTTGCTATTGCTGTATCTGCTCAAGAATTTTCTAGAGAGGTTTGCTTCTATCCTACGCTATTAGAAAAACACAAGTGGCTGTAATAGTTACAGAGGGAAGCATTGTCTTGATTGCTTGACTGGCTTGAAACTAGTAGCCAAAAAATTACTTTGCGAGAGTAGTGTTGGGTGGTCAACACCAGGGGGATGTCCATTATTCTCGTGCTCTCTGCTAGATATTTTATCCTTCCTAAGGCAGCCCCGAGGTGCCTCTGCTAATATACACCATGTGGCATCATTTTAAAAATCTCAGAATGTCGAGCAACAATATTTTGTTCAAGGTCACATCATGGTAGACTTTAGTAAGTATTAAGCAATGACTGCAGATTCATCTCTCTACATTGGTTATTACTTGCTAACCATTTATACTTATCAACAACTATACCTGTCATTTATGTCTTGTAGGGGAACATTATGAATTGGATATACCAATCCCATAGGGTTAACTTTTAGGTCTTATTCTAGAGAGGGGATCTTGGGCACATCTTTACTCACTTCCTATTTAGGATAATATTGCTTAGTAAGTCTATCATTTGTGTGTTTTGTAGGGGGACAATATGTGTTGAACGGGGTTAGGGCAGGTGTGGAGTAGCATAATAACTTTTTATTGACCTGACTAAGGGACATGCACTGATTTTCTTACATAATATTATTTACTATAGAGTATATTATCACATCCTATATATATTCATAGAATAAGTCACTCACTCATGATGTCATGCTAAGAACATAAAGCTAGGTGCAATACATGAGTGTTAATATCAATATCCAGGGATTGAACATTAGTATTATAAGACTAAATACATTTTACATGACTTTTTCTAAACACTATAAGTCTTTTGAAGAAACTTGGCGCAGCTTACTTGCAGCTGACATGCTAAAAGGCAGCAAAAGCTGATGCTTGGATATGTCTACTTGGTACGCCCCTTTTGGTGGCATGCAAAGATGTTTCTTTCAGAACAAAGTCCGAGTCATAGCCACATTCACCCTTGCATGATCCAGTTACACGGTACAAGACACGGTTCTGGCTAAAATCATAGCGGTATTGCGAGGGGAAGGGGATCCCTGATAATGTCATATCTCTAAAGGCATGCTCGATTGTTATGAACCAGAGATTATGTGTGTCATCACTATCTGGATCATTGATGTTAATATCTTCGTCAAGCCAAAAACCAAAGTGACCAGTAATTGCAAGATCAGTATGGAAAATTCCCTCATATTCCTGCTCCTTTATGGTCCATATCATCTCCATCTTAGTTTGTGTCGGTAAGGTGACATGTCGTTCAATGTACCACCTTTCTATCTCCGTCTCTGTCCTGGTATGTGTCGATTCTGTCGACATTTTAGTTGAGTTTAAGTTTATAGAAGCCCAAGATGGGAGGCCAACTTGAAATGTTGTATCCTCTCCAGTCTTGATAGTTTCGTGCAAGGTCCAGGTGAAGGTGGATGTAGTTTCATTATCTTGCTTAAAGATGACCAATTGGTTGGCGCTTGTGTCATTGATGCTAGTATCTGTCAAGATCTGGCCAGGCAATTCGTTGGTAGTTATTTCTCCATCATAGTAAGTATTTGCGACAGTGGTATTAATCTTATATCGTGAATAATTCCGCATAGCTTCATGTTGAGCCTGCAAATCTATCCACCCAGTACTTGTACCTGCCCTTTCTGCAGTAGCATCAGCCCACGGCTTGAGAACGTCTTTTAGGTCACTAACATTCACGCTCATAATTGCACTTGGTTACAGAAGTTGATGGAAGTTGATGGAAGGCTGAAGTAAATTATAGTGATCAGCTAAGCCTTTTATACACGCAGCAAAATCCAATAACTTTATAGACAGGAAGTTGAGTGCAAGTTTTATGATGACTGAAACCTGTTAAGTGTATAGGATATGTGTACACAATTAGAAAAGGCCAGAGCTAGACACAAAGCATTTGACACTTCCATTGGACAAGGAAAGGCTTTCCCTGAATGCTAGAAAATATCTTCAGTTGTTCCTATTCCAAATGCTAACAATCAAAGTGAGTGTACAAACTACAGGCTAATTTCCTAGCTAATCAAAATATTAGCACATCATTCCATGATTCCACCTCCTATCATCTGAAGGACTTTCAAGTGGATAATGGAGTTTTGAGATTGGAAAATCAAGTGTCTTATGTCTTGTCAAATACCTTTGGTATCCCGAATGGAAATGAAGTGTGAGCTATCTTTTTGCATTACAGAAGGCCTTTGACTGCATGCATCTTGCAACCATGACTTGATGACCACTTCCTTTCATGGATTTGCAGTGACTAACTGATCAGAGACTATATGTGATCACTGGAGGAAGTTATCCATGGTGATGCCTTTTTTTCTCTGATATGACTCAGTGTTAGGTTCTTTGCTTTAACTATATTGATGATGTATCTGGTGTACTTCTCTCAAATAGGAGGATGCTGACTCAAACAGCGACTTACTGATTTATATCTGGATATCAACAGCATCAATCTGAATAACAAAAAAAATCTCTATTTGAATCCTAACAATTGCTAGTAAAAGAAAAACTGTTAAAGGAGCCACCAATTCCTGAATTGTGACTTTTTTGCTGACTTTAGAAAGATGAAACCAAAGATTGATCAGAAGACTGAAGAGTTGAAATGTTGGCATATATATCAAGCAAAAGATAAATCTTCAGCCGGCCAAAATCCTAGTTGACTGACGTATTGACTGACTGACTGACCGACTGACCAACCGACTGACCTATTGAAGACCTAGAATTCCAGGGGGAACCTTGGTTGAGGACTCCGAGGGTTTAATGATGGGTTAACACTCTGGTGCTGATTTCATTATTGGTTGATGCTTGTTTATGCCGGAAAAGCTGGCCTTACTAATTAACCGAAAGAAATATTTTCCAGATTTCAGTGATAAAATTGGTTCAGTAAAGTCTCTAGATATCATCTCCACATTCACATCTGCACAGGATAGACCAAAGCAATGGCACTTCCATCTCATACGGCATTCAGTCCTGCAATCACACTTTATCAGCAGTCGACAACTCTGTGAAATAGGTGGAGCATTTTCCAGATGGTCTTCTGTTGTCTATCCCCCCAGGTATGCTTGCTGTTGTCTAGCCCCCCAAGGTATGCTTTGCATGCTGAACGAGAGATGCCTGTGATATGGTAGGATGCTTGGTATTAGTTTCTGCTTTCAAGCATACTGGTCAATCCTTTCGTTGACACTCCTTCAGTCAAACTTACCTGTTAGGGATTATGTACTTCTCCAGAACCTTCCGGTCTTAATTTAATCAGGTATTGGTTTGATGAGCACAACAGATCTCAGGACTAGATTCCAGGTTTGCCAGGAAGTCTCCCCGCAAGGTTAGTAGGGTGTTGGGGGGTTGCAACCCCTTCTTTTGATTGTAAAATGCATGATGGAGATAATTTACCTCCCAATTTCTCAGCCCCTACAATTGATTAGTGATTGTCATTGTTAAGTCATTTAACACAATTCATAAAAAATACTTCATGTTTGGTCGCATACTTTGTCACATGCTTAGTCACATGCTTAGTCACATGCTAGCAACTGTATATACTCGAGACAGTATGAAGCTAACTAAGATGTTAAAAAAAGTAACAGGAAGGAGGTTTGCTTAATAATCAATATCTCCTAGTAAATCACTTGATGCTGATGTAGAACCACAAAGTAAGAAAGGTTGCTTTGCTGCTAATTCTCCAGCTATACTGACAGTGAATCGATTCACTGTAACTGACAGAGGTTCTATGAGGAACCATCACCAGAATTAAATAATGAGCATATTACCTTGGGAGCAATCGTGAAGAGGCCATGGGGTTCCTTGAATTGCTTAAAGGAAGGTTGTTGAGAATCTAGATCATAACAAAACAGGGGGTTAATTTCCATCTAAAAGTTGGGTGCCAAAAACATAGTGAGGGACTGGGGTAATCCCTTTGAAAAATAGGTTCACTATTCTTAAACTGAAAATATAGCCATTATCATTATGTGACATAACCAGATATGACTATCATGAAGACCTAAATAGTTCGAGAGAGAGAGTCAGTAGAGCGGCATTCATCTACATCTATTACTGCAAAGTGTAAGTGGCCGAAGATGGGTGAGTGCCTTTCTGTTCTATCTACAAGGTTACTGGTGACTTGCTTGGCCTTCACCAGCTCCTTATGCACTGTGCATATTGTAACATATTTTAGGCAATTGTTCAGCATGTTTGTACAGAGGTAAGACTTCACCCTTCTCAGTGTATTGAAGGCATATTAAGAGCTGGCATCTGTTGCTGGTATAACCCAAACAATCTTGACCAAGGACATGACCTCTGGTATGAGGGACCTGATCTTTTTGTTCTTTTTGAGGAAATCTACAACTGTATCTCCCACTTCATCTTGACTAAAACTGTGATAGGAGTCAGCCATTATAGATAGCTGAATTCATGCAGTATTAGTTGGTCTAGAACTCACACAGTTGGTCAACATTTTGTGAGACAAGTTCCCCCAATAAAGAACATGCTCGCAGGTTGCATCGATGGTGTAATCCTGAAATGCTCTACAATGCAGCTAGCTATAGTGTCCACAGTTTCAAAGTAGATCTGCCAGTGAAAGTCCTCTACATTGGAATGATGCTCAGGTTGAGGATTGTCCTAAAAATACATTGATGGCATCTCACTGCAACATGAAAGTGAAGGTGTTCGTAACTCCAATTTCACAGCAGCTAGAGTGATCTTGGTCCAATAGAGGCTTGCATTCCTGTCTGATCGTATACCTCGAAGAACAGCGACAGAAAGTTTGCATTCTCTTGAGCATGCACTGCACATAGCTCAGCCCTCTGAAGGCTAGTGCTGAGGTTGTCTGAATGTGAAAGTACACTACAATGGCAAGCTGGAGTCCATAGAAGAAACTAAAAGTTTGCATTTTAGCAGGAAATCCGATTATTCTTGCCTTCATGCGAGTCACTGGCATTGTCTTGTGCCCAGTCCCATAGCTTCATCAAAGTTCCATACTTTTTCAGAATAGCACTGAGTGGTGCAGCTCGGACAGTCCACTATGTTGGGCAGAGGATTTTTAGAGTTGCTGAGTCAATATTGTATACATAGAAATCACATTCCAGTTTTATTTGTCCCAGAATTTCTGCTTGTTTTCTGCAGAATTCAGCCTCTCTTTTAGGACTGTTCTTTATTGATTTAGTGATTTCATAAGCAATATCAAGTGTGTCTTTCAGCAGGGGGGTATTTTTTATTGAAACCCCGACAGCAAGGTTAAGTGTGTGGCAGTAGCGATGTGTCAGCAGACATTTTTCATTCAGTTTCTTTTGTGCAGCAACTCCATTTTTGGTTCCAGTCATATGGTCGAACATCCGTCATAGCACTGCCCACAGGCATCTTCAATTCTGAAATTCATATGCAGCAGCACATCTGCACTTATCTGAGCGCTGGCATCACACCAATATATTCCTCGCATACCATCATCTCCTTGTCCACCCAATGCATGCAAATTACAAGTTGTTGAATGTTGCCTGCATCAGTACTCCCATCAGCCATGACACTGTAGCACCAGATCCAGCTATGTCACTTGCTATATGCAGCACCTTTAGGCCATGATTTTTGTATTTCATTCTGAGCACCTGAGGGCTCATATGCTTGTCATAACAATTATTATCAATCCACTTTTGAAGCACTTCATTGAATTCAGCTCAGAGAAGGAGGAGCTGCTTGAAATTTGACTCCTCCTTTTGCTTGCCTTTATGAAGAGCGCCTTGACGGGTGAGATAGGATCCACTTGGATGATTTTCAGGAGGCAGTTCCTATTTTCCTCCTTTTGCCTCTTGAGCCATTCAGCTGCTCATCATGTGACCTGGTTGAGTTTACATAGTAACTGCATGTTTGTGACATAGCAAGCTCTCATGTTTATGGAAACACTTGGTTTTACACAGAGCATTTTCCCAATTTCTGAACCCATCACACAAGAATGAACTTTCAGATCTTGTATCAAAGCAGACCCTTCAAATTGGCTGTGGCACAATTTTGGATAATTACAGAATCTGGAATTGGAAGGTAATGCAGCAATGAATTGCGAGTAGGCTGGTTGGAAAGCTCGTTGCTGATCGATTTTAGTTTTAGGGTATTTGATGTTTACTGGCTGGTAAGGACCTTGAGGAAGGGTATTCGGTATTTTACTGGCTCCAGGTTTCTGCACTTGAGAAACACAAAGTGTTTACTTTTTATTTCTGCTGCATACTCATAATACTTCAGCTTGAGTGAAAGTCAAATTTTGAACAGGGTCTGACAATACATGATTGCTTAATGACTTACTATTTCAGAGGCCGAGAGATCGCCAAAAATTTGGAGGCTCAATACTGAAATCATAAATGATGAATCATGATGTTATGCATGTTCAGATTCTTCAGATTCATGTTCATATTCTTCTGAGCTATCTTCAACCTGTGCATCAGCTTGACAATCAGAGTCATCTGATTCTTGGCTTGATCTGCATCATCAGCCTTCTCCTCAGACCCCCTTTGTCTCTTGTGTATACTTCGACATAGACTAAACAAGGAGGCTTGCCTTTCAGTCATGATTCACTCTGCACTAGTTAGCTAATACATGTGGTCTGGAATATTCTAGAACAAAGTCATGTATTCAAATACATGTGGCCTAGAATATTCTATGCTGGCAATTTTCACACTAATTAGCCATGAATGTCATTACTGTGCTCCTTTTGTTCAACACCACTTCTGATGGTACCTTTCAGTAGTGTGTGAAATCCCTAGGAAGTTGTTTGCCAAAAGTTGCCCCCCAGCTCCTCCAGAAATTACCCCCAGTAAAATATTGCTTTACATTATACACTAAGTGCCACTAATTTATTGGTCGTCTTGGAACCTTCAAGCTGCAGTTTGAATATTCTGATAACATGTCCTTAATCACAAACACGAGTGGTCCAGTAGCATATCCTGATGTTGTTGTATTTAGTCCTTACTAACCATATACAAAATAATCGCTATGCATGTATACTGAAGTGATAGTTGATCTTTGCAAGAACAACTTTAGCAACTTGAGAGATAACTTGACAGTTGACCAATTAAAAGAAGAATGGAGTTATGAGAACTTAACGAAGAAGTCCTTCGGCAGGTTGTGTGTATGGTGCTTCATTTTTAGCTAAACATGGCCTACCATTTAAGGAAGACAAGGTTAGTTTTTCTGATGAATCTGTTTATATTGAAATTTTATAACAATTCTTAGGGAAGGGAAAAGACATACTCAAAAACACTACTTTGGAAGTAAATTGCTAAGCTGGGTAATATTCTTTATATCCAGCACAAGTAGATTTCCAGTCTCTTTCAGGAATGGATTCCCCATGTCATTCATAACCTTGTGCTGCTTGTCTACTTGCTCAAGGAATACCTTTTGAGCTCTTTCTATCTACTCGTGGGTGCCTCCATGTTCCTTTGCAGCTTCGGCTTCTGATGCCACTTTACTTCACAAGGAAATGAATGCACAGCAATTTAAGATGGTACCATCATCTTGATAATAATCCTTCCATGCACCAGTCCTCTCCCATCTATTCCACACAATAAACAGCAAACCAACAAACAAACAAAAGCTGTACTACTTTATGTAGAGTGCTCGAGTCAATGTAGCTGCTTTGAAAGTATATTCAAATATCTTATCTTGTGTTTATCTGAAGAAGCCCAAAACATGTTGGCCAAAATATCAGTCAGTTTCGAACTTGAGAATTTAACTCGATTGTAAAAAATAATAATTTTAATCTGGAGTAGTATCTTCATCACTCTTCTCTGACACAGTTTCCTCTTCTTTCTTTCTCTGTAACCTAGTCATCCTCTTCATGGAGTGGACGGCAGCATGTTTGGCTCATGCACAATTTGATAGTTGATATTGTACTGTAGTATTACCCACCAGTGCAATATCCCATCATGATATGTCTGCATCTACCCACCAGTGGAATGTCCCATCATGATATGTTTGCATCTATCAACCAGTGGAATATCCCATCATGATATGTTTGCATCTACTCACCAGTGCAATATCCCATCATGATATGTTTGTATCTACCCACCAGTGGAATATCCCATCATGATATGTTTGCATCTACTCACCAGTGCAATATCCCATCTTGATATGTTTGTATCTACCCACCAGTGGAATATCCCATCATGATATGTTTGTATCTACCCACCAGTGGAATGTCCCATCATGATATGTTTGCATCTACCCACCAGTGGAATATCCCATCATGATATGTTTGTATCTACCCACCAGTGGAATGTCCCATCATGATATGTTTGCATCTACCCACCAGTGGAATATCCCATCATGATATGTTTGCATCTACCCACCAGTGATATATCCCATCGTGATATGTTTGCATCTACCCACCAGTGATATATCCCATCATGATATGTTAGCATCTACCCACCAGTGGAATATCCCATCATGATATGTTTGCATCTACCCAAGTCTTATGGATATCTGGAGGATATTTGATATTTGGTCAATTCTCCAGATGAGAAATCACATCATATGAACTATCAAGAAGTCCTTGATTGGTTGTTGCCTGCTGATCTCATATAAATTCCATATAGACCCTTTAAAGCTGGATACTTAAGCCACTGGGTTAGGCAAATCTCTATAGACCATCCTCTAGTTCTTACAACACAATTATTAAGTGGAACTATGGTGGTATTGGGTTGAACAATGGTATTGGTTGGTACTATGGTGGTATTGGTTTGTACAAGGGGTTAACGCACAATTTAACGGAGATTCCGGTTCGGCTGGTTGACTAGCTTGCTACTTGAAAGTCTACAAGAGGATAATCTTCAGGTAAGGGAGTTCTCTCAATGCTAATGCAGATTCACTCTCCCATCTGGAAAGCTTGCCTTACGCTTATCCTCATTATTCCACAATGTAACTTTGGGATGCCCAATAAGTGGAAGAAATCCACTCAAAACTGGTACAAGACTAACAAGAGGTGTAATTCCCTCTAATAGTCTTGAGTAGTGCAAGTATACTTTAGAATAGCTGATTGTGCATTCTACCAACTAATAATACTACAGTAGAATCATGCTGGGTGATTGATGTACATACAACATTTCCATAGAAATTGTGTAAGGTGTCAAGTCAAAGCCTCAAATGTAACATTGACTCCATCGTAAAATCTTGGGAAATGATGTTTTATTCCTGATGGAGGCTAGAGCATCTCATTATTCCTGATGAGGGCTAGAGCATCTAGTCGAAACATTGAGAGAGTACAATTTCAAGTTGATTATTGAGAAAGTTATTGTAGAAGTTTCCATTTCCCACAGCAACAAAAGTTCTGGCTCTCTCTGTCCCTTCCTCTCTCTATTCTGCTTGATTATGCATTATTCAATCATAAATGAATAAGTGAAATGTGTCTGGTATTCCATACAGCAACAGTGTCTATTAAATAATCATTAGAGTTGCACACAATAGCTTTCACTGCACAAAATTATGTTAATTTTCACGATGAAGGTTGTTAATTCACAGAGTAGACTAATAATAATTATGAAGTGGTAAAACAATGAAGTCTTGAATAATCAAGTTACAGAGTTTTTGTGAAGTTAAATTTGGAACTCTACTGCTACAATTCTGTATTGGCCAATCACAGCACATGTTGCATGTATGTACTCTGCGTTGAATTGAGCATCACACTCGGAGTATTAAAAATAGACATACCATCCTTTGTGAGGCCCTCCCAAGAGTGACTGCTGCAGGCAAGTTCATCTTACGCACCGCATAGTAAATGGGTTATGAATTAGCTTTTGACTGCATTATTACAATCGAAACAAAAAAAGTACAGCACTTCCCCCATCACTGATAATGATAACCTAATCAAATATCATCTTGTGCCATGTTTAGAAATGTCCGGCCAAACCCACGTTGGAAAAGCAATGGTTATTTCAACATACTAATATGTTGTCTTCCATGCGACAGTATTTAGCAAGTCTTCACGGTAGGTGGAAAAGTGGGTAGGTTTCTTGTTCACCATGCGCCATGGCACAAGTATACCAGTATAGTGAGGAAGAACAGATGTGTTTGTATGTAAGTGTGGATATTATTTGATTGTAGTGTTGACAGAAGATTATGCTGATAGCAAACTTTGCATCAAGAGTAGCTACCTAAAGAATCCCACAAGTTGGCATAATATGAATGAGGCAGCACTAGGTGTATTGTGGTGAGCTTCCAAATTGTCTGTACACTTAATTTGAGACCTTTTATAAAGACTTCCATCAGCCTCAGCTAGTTAGCTTGCTATCAAGACGTACTGATCCCCCTGCACTGTTTTCAATTTGGGCACACAATGTAACCTTTTCAGACTCCATAAATATTTATTGTTATCCGTAACCTCCTTCTCTACTTGTGATGGTCCAGCCATTGTTTATAATATATACTTCATGTTGCTTTAAATTATTTTCATCTGGAGAAAATGTTTGTTTTCATGAGAAAGTGTATAATTGTTTAGTTCCAGAGTTATCTTAAGCAGCTTCTTGAGGGAGGCTTTAATTATAAACAAAGTATAAACAAGTCAGTTTTAAAATTAAAAACGTATTACTTTTCCAGATGCTAGCAATTCCACAATAAATGCATTTAGCATAAACATAACACTGCATCTGCCAAGTTTGGTTAGTTCTGTAGTTCTCTCCTGTGTAACTTTACCATATCCTTGATGGAAGTAGCTGATTTTTGGCTTATTCCAATAATGAAACAATAAGGTGCTGATTTTTGTAGTGCACACTAACAAGAGATAAAGTGGAGTAGTTCGTCTCTGTTATTGGGTCTGCTTGGGAGTTCTTAATGAAGGATTTTGTATGACAACAGCAAATAACTATTACAGCAGATTAATAGATCCAAAAAAAATTGAAATATTACAACCTGTTTGATGATCCTTTACCACAAAAAGGTTTTTTTTAATGTCTGTACAAATGAATTTCACCTAATGGGAGGCATCTATCTGGTAATTATGGGTACATTCCTCTTTCCCCACCCCTCTCTTTGGGGGGGGGGGGGGGGGGGGGGAGGGGGTGGTTTGTTTATCAATAAAAGAATTTTCATTCTTGTATAGTTAAGTGTATCTATACATATATACATACCACTCATCCTTGTGAAGTTTAAAGAGTATATAGAAACTGAAGAAGAAGATTTAAATGTAACATGATATCGATTATTTTTTTGCTCACCTTCTTCTAGCCCAAATTTGTGTATGAGCATGTTGAGGAAGAAGAGATGATGGGGGGCATTCCCTGACAAGTTCTTTGAATTTTTGGTTCAACTTGCTGCTGTAACCAAGCTATTGTACTGAATTTACACATGCTGAATATGAGCCTACATCCTAATCTACAAGGCCTAATTAGTGACTTCCTTCTTATTGAATAAACCCCCTATTGCTCTGTCAAACCACACCTCCACTAAGTGGATGTAACACACCAACTTACAGTAGTGTACAGTGTTGTGTTCTGGCTCACTTTCCTTTGGAATAGTGATCCAGAAAATATCCTGTTCTATATACTACAGGGTATATTAATATGGCATCTTATAGAGGCCTGCCATCAAGAACCCAAGATCTCTCTTTTAAAAACCCACCAGACACCACCCACATACTAAGAAGCTATGCCAGAACACCATAGGGATATCCACTGGTAAAAAATCTTTTTTCCAGCTGGTTGTTCCACTCAATGAGCATGTCATTCCATCAGTTGGGGATTTTCCTCTCCAGCTGAATCCACAAATTTCCCATATCCAGTTCCCAATTTGCCACTCATTCCATCCACCAACTCTTTGTACAGGCACACCATATCTATATATCATTTCCCATGGCTTACTCCATTGGCCTGTTGTGGTTGCACAAGCTGCACAGGAGCCAATTCATGGCTCTGTTAGAGTTGTACACCCCCCACTTTATCAGAACCATACCAGCTGCATGCCCATATCTATCCAAATATCCACTATAGCTTGTTGGGGGTTGCAAAACAAGCCCTCAGGAGATTTTGGGATTGAAAATGTGATACGTTATTTACCACACATGGCATGTCTGTTGGGGAGTGAGGTAGCACTGTGTTGGTTTGACTCCTATTATAAATTGCCAGCCAAAATTCATCTAAAACTCACATTGACAGCTTCTTAATATCCTAAACAGTGTCTTCAGGATATTTTGAAACGCCAAAAAATACTTCAAGCATGCCTTGAATTCTTCGTGAAAGTAGTAAACCGATAACCCAAAATACCTTAACACTATGAATTTTCATCTTCAGGTTTTTGTATCTATGTATGTATCTATCTATGTATCTATCTATATATATATACCTATGTATCTATCTGTGTATCTATCTATGTATCTATCTATGTACTATCTATGTATCTATCTATCTATCTATCTATCTATACCTATGTATCTATCTATGTATCTATCTATGTATCTATCTATGTATCTATCTATGTGTATTACCTATGTGTATCTACCTATGAATCTATCTATGTACTATCTATGTATCTATCTATGTATCTATCTATGTATCTATCTATCTATCTATCTATCTATATATACCTATGTATCTATCTATGTATCTATCTATGTACTATCTATGTATCTATCTATCTATCTATCTATACCTATGTATCTATCTATGTATCTATCTATGTATCTATCTATGTATCTATATATGTATCTATCTATGTGTATTACCTATGTGTATCTACCTATGTATCTATCTATCTATCCATCTATCTATATATATATGTATCTATCTATGTATCTATCTATGTTATAATACATATCATAATAAACATGATAAATGGTTAATTCTGGTGTTACACTGAGTAACTTCTTTGATGGCTGCTTGACTGTATAAAAGAAATAGAAACAAATGGCAATGCTGGGTTGTCTGGGCAATCAACCAAGTGGTTTGTTGGGGAACATTCGACTTTTGTTGTTATTGTTGTTGTTGTTGTTGTTTTTGTGGTGGTGGTGGTGGTGGTAGTGGTTGTTAATTTTCCCTAGTTTGTAATTAGTGTGTAAAGAGCTTTAAATGTTTTTAGAATAATAATAGTAGTAATTTATCTTCTTAAGTGATTGTGTTCATTGCTTTAAAAATATATAATTGATTGACTATATTGTCAAAAAAGAAATGAAACAAGAATTTACCAAATAATAATACATTTTCAGACACTTTACCTGTTCATATAAGGAAGACCAAATAGGTAAAGGGTCTCCTGTACGATTGTATACATTGGTAAATTCTGGCTTCACTATCCAATGTATATATTTACAGTATGTTTACCCGTAAAAAAAAATTGAATGAGTCACCTGCCTTAAAATAATGCAGTCTTATTTAAACTATTGAAAGACAAAGATTGAGAAAAGGCAGGAGTTTGGAGCTAGAGGAAGGTAAATGGCTGCATAGACATGTGACAACGGAACTGCTTTTAAGAAGTTTCCAAATACAATGGATTTGGTTACTCTGGCAGACAGAAGTATATACTCGCAAAGAAACACAAATAGGTAAGTGGTCGTCGCTTTCATAAACACGCTTATAGGAATGGCTAAGCTGAGTCAGCAAACAGTTGCACATTTTCCTTCCATGAAGTGATCAGTTGGTTTCCTACTTCACTCTGTTACAGATAAAGTTTTAACAAAAACCAAGTACCTGCATACTTATGATGAATATATATAGGTTTCCTTACAAGCTCAGAACTGTGCGTCAACAACAACTGCAGGTTTTGGTGCCAAGAAGTAGTCAATTAGTTTCCTCTGAAGGTAACTCCTGTGACAATAGTTAACATTACAGACCTTTAGCAAAACCAGGTAACTATTTATATATATTTATACAGACACTTCTCTACTTGAGTAATAAACATGGTCAATTATAATACCTGCTGTAATTCTGAGTAACTTCCTATAGATGGCTGCTTGATTATAAAAAATAGAAACCAGAAAATAATGTAAAAACAAATGATATTGCATTGCCTGGTCAAAATGGATTGAAACAAAAATTTACCAACACTTACGGTTAAAAAAAATCGATGTGATATTTGGGAAATAGGTGACATATACATTGGTAAATTTTTGTTTGATTTCTCTTTTGGCTAGTCGACCCTATGTATGTTGCATCTTTTCTTATATATATATATGTTGCTTATATATAATATATGCTCATAATTAGATATATGGCTTATATATAATATATGCTCATAATTAGCTTATATATGTATATAATATATGCTCATAATCATATAATTATTATGATCATAATTAGCTTATAATTATTATAATATATGCTGCTTATATATAATATATATGCTTATATTATAATAATATGCTCTCATATATAATATATGCTCAAAATTATATGCTTATATATACAGGAGCTAATTATGAACCACATTGCTCTTATGTTACATGTATAAGCTGCTGAAGAGGCTGATCCTCACCCGAATCATTGACATTGTCAAAGCTAAGCTCTCAAATCTTCAAGCTCACTTCAGTAAAGATCATCAACAATTGACCAAGTAGTTCACCTGGTTAATGACATCAAAAGTGCATTCCAGAGGAAGGAGAAATTTGGTGCAGTTTTTATCGACTGAACTGCTGTATATGATAGAGTCTGGATTTGTGTTCTCTTCCTCAACTCCTCAAGACTCTGCCTGATGCCTAACTGCAAGTTCATTATGCTGTTAGTGCAAGACCATTCCTTTGTCCGGGACTTTCAATGGCTCACACAGTAGAAAGTTCATATTTGCAATGATCTCCCTCAAGGATCCATGTCACATTTGTGCTCTTCAACATTTACATCTCTGACATGCCAAGTGATGACTGTTTGCAGTATGTACTCTCATGCAGGTGACTCAGCTCTTGGTGCTGCTAATGAGTCTCTTCAAGTCATCAAGTCCACCCTTCAGAAGGATCTTCCAACCCTGAGATGCTACTTCTACTGATGGCACCTAAAACTCAGTACGATGGCATGCTCTGTGTTCAACCTTGTGTGCCACTGTGCCGACAACTCACTCAATATCACCCTCAATGGTGTCAAGTTCAACCGAGTCACGCCAAAGTTCCTAGGTGTTACACTTGATTTCAGCCTCACCTTTTAACCACATCCAATGACAGCTATTTTCAAGATGTATGCACTTGTCACCTGCTTAAAAGACTGGCTGGCATCAGTTGAGTGCATCCTTCACCATCCACACATCAACCAAAGCACTTGCTTACTCAACTGCTGCACCAGCATGGAGCTTTACTGCCAAACACTAAGGCAGTCAATGTTGTTTTAAACGAAGCCATGAGACTCGTCAGTGGTTCACTCACTACTACTCCATGGATAACCAAGAATATCAGAGAATTTTCCACAGACACTTAGCAACTCAGGTACCAGTTCTATTGTCTCAACACACTTGCTGGTCTGCTTACAAGAGTTAAGATAAGCAGTGGGCTACATCTTCACCTAGTAGTTCATGGGGGATCATTCAAACAAGCCACTAGGTTGGAATCTCCCAAAGAAGGCTTAGGTCAACCTGAACAGGTTAAGATCTGGTGTTGGGTGCAACAAGTACTTCCTACACAAGATTGAGCAGTCGCATAATCTGGCATGCAATCAACTGCTATGCTCTCAGTTTAGTACCTCTTCCATAGGTGTGAATGAGTTATAAGAACATTATATTACACTCATGGATACAAGTGGAAATGGGAGGATAAATTAACACATAACCTGATGATGAATAGATGACATCAGTGGCTGTGCAGTTTGGACGTTCCATTAGGACTGTCTGGCTATGCCGTGCATACTATAATATAGGTGGACATCTTGCATGAATATTATAATATAGGTGGACATCTTGCATGCATATTATAATATAGGTGGATATTGCATGCATATTATAATATAGGTGGATATCTTGCATGCATATTATGGATATCTTGCATGCATACTATAATATAGGTGGACATCTTGCATGCATACTATAATATAGGTGGACATCTTGCATGCATACTATAATATAGGTGGACATCTTGGATGCATACTATAATATAGGTGGACATCTTGCATGCATACTATAATATAGGTGGACATCTTGCATGCATACTATAATATAGGTGGACATCTTGCATGCATACTATAATATAGGTGGACATCTTGGATGCATACTATAATATAGGTGGACATCTTGCATGCATAATATAATATAGGTGGACATCTTGCATGCATACTATAATATAGGTGGACATCTTGCATGCATACTATAATATAGGTGGACATCTTGCATGCATACTATAATATAGGTGGACATCTTGCATGCATACTATAATATAGGTGGACATCTTGCATGCATACTATAATATAGGTGGACATCTTGCATGCATATATAGGTGGACATCTTGCATGCATATATAGGTGGACATCTTGCATGCATACTATAATATAGGTGGACATCTTGCATGCATAATATAATATAGGTGGAGATCTTGCATGCATATTATAATATAGATGGACATCTTGCATGCATATTATAATATAGGTGAACATCTTGCATGCATATTATAATATAGGTGGACATCCTGCATGCATACTATAACATAGTTGGACATCTTGCATGCATATTATAATATAGGTGGACATCTTGCATGCATATTATAATATAGGTGGACATCTTGCATGCATACTATAATATAGGTGGACATCTTGCATGTATATTATAATATAGGTGGACATCTTGCATGCATATTAAAATATAGGTGGACATCTTGCATGCATATTATAATATAGGTGGACATCCTGCATGCATACTATAACAGGTGGACATCTTGCATGCATATTATAATATAGGTGGACATCTTGCATGCATATTATAATATAGGTGGACATCTTGCATGCATATCATAATATAGGTGGACATCTTGCATGCATATTATAATATAGGTGGACATCTTGCATGCATATTATAATATAGGTGGACATCCTGCATGCATACTATAACAGGTGGACATCTTGCATGCATACTATAATATAGGTGGACATCTTGCATGTATATTATAATATAGGTGGACATCTTGCATGCATATTATAATATAGTTGGACATCTTGCATGCATACTATAATATAGGTGGACATCTTGCATGCATATTATATAGGTGGACATCTTAGACAGGATAAGAACTATATAAAAATGGCTGAGTGTTTTTTTAAGGTGGGGGATCTCACTATAATTATGTTCAACATTATATCCACACCTGCAATGTCTGTCAGAGAGCTAGTGATCTTCCTAAGAAGCAATGGCTCTAAATCTTATTCAGTTAAGCTCCTAATTGAGCATAACTGAGTAGGAGTAGAGTCATTGCCTGTCAGGAAACACACACCACTAACTAAACATATGACTACCTGACTTTTAGGCAGTTGATGAAAGAACGTAAAGGTTTGCTGCCACTGCAGATACTAGAGAGCCCATTGTTGCACCCTCTTTCTGGTCATAGTATTTTTCTTGATTCCTGATGTAGATGGATTTTGGGTACAACTCCAGATGCAGGAAAGCAAGGTGAGTCATATACTAAATAATATGGCCAGGATGGGAGAAATAACAACTGCTGCTCTATACAATAGAATTAGTTTCACTGGAAGTAGACTACCACAGATTTATGGAGTCCCTAAGATGCATAAACTAGATGTTTCCCTTAGGCCAATTGTGTCTTATATACGTGCACCATCATAATAATCTTTCCAATTTCATAACACATTTTATATCACCTCTAGCTGGAAATACAAGTACATATGTCAAGTCTATCAAGCATATTCAAGGTGAATGTTTGCATGGGATGAGTGTCTTGTCAGTTTTGTCATTTTCCCATAGATGAGGCCATGGAAGACATTTTTGGAAAGTTGACGAAAGACGAGACCTTGCTTGAAAGGACTGTACTATAGGTGCTGACTGGATCTCTGAACTGTTGGAGTTGTGTCTAAAATCCACCTACTTCAGGCAACAATGAAAATGCTACAAACAGAAAAAGGATGTAGTAATGGGCTCTCCAGTATTTGCAGTGGTAGCCAACCTTAACAAGGAATTATTTGAGGAATTAATACTCACAACTTCCCTCTGAAGTCAAGGTTTTGGAAGAATGTGTGAATGTTATCTTCTGTATGTTGAAGAAGTGGCGAGAGCAGGAGTTCTTGGACCATCTGAATGACATCAGGTCATCCATAAAGTTTACCATGGAGCTTGAAGTGGATAGATTGTCTTCCCATAAGTCTTCCATCTCAGTCACTACTCTCCTGGCTCTATCATATCAGCTGTCCACCACTCCTCCTCTGACATGGACAGGATGATGTGACTATAATGAAGTTACCAGTTGGTGTTCAGGGTTTTTGATAAACTTTTGCAGTTAGCCTTCCATCTTCCTTCCTGTGTAGGTGGCAATCCAGAAAGGGAGAACATAATTTGAATAGGGAATGGTTATCCGCAAGCCTTCATCAACATTTCCTCTGTGGATACATCTAAACACAGAAAAGAAGATAAGTGCAGGCAATCAGGGGTGGTAGTAATTCCTTTTGTAGCAGGGATGAGTGAAGACATCAGGAGGATCTGCAGGAAATTCAACATCAGAATCGTTTTCAGGTCATTAAGAACTCTGCAGGCATAACTGAGCAGAGTGAAGGATAGATGCACTCATGTGTTGTGTACTACATCAATTGCAGCTGTTGGAAGTATGTACTACATAGGGGAGACCATCAGAAGACTGGAGACCAGAATGAAAGAACATCAAGATGCCTGTAAAAAGTGTGCTAAAGAGAAATCTGCAATCGCTGAGCATGCATAGGATAATGGACATTCTGTTCTGTGGAGGAGGCCACCATCTTAGATCAGGCCAGAAGACAAAAGGAACTGCAGCCCCAAAGTGTGAGCAGTTTAATCGAGATTGTGGAATGGATTTATCTGGCTGCTGGGAGGCCACTAACCTGACTTAAAATCATGACCACCATAATCTTTCTATTTATCATTCATCAATGTTTTAATAACAAAGTCATTTATTTTAATTTATTTTATTAATTATTTTTAATTTTTATTTATTATTCGAGACCCCACTGGTGTATTTATTATTCGAGACCCCACTGTTGTATTTATTATTTGAGCCCCCCACTGGTGTATTTATTATTCGAGACCCCACTGGTGTATTTACTATTCGAGACCCCCACTGGTGTATTTATTATTCTAGGCCCCTGGTGTATTTGGTGATGAGGCCATGTCCTTTATTAAGGAGCTGGGCAGGAGAATTAAGGAGGAGACTAGGGAGGCTAAGGTACATTTCTATAACGTTTGTCAGTAGCAATACAGTGTGGAAACGCTGCTGCTGTGCTGGGAACATCTCGAGTGCAGGAAACCTCAGACTACTTTTAACTTATTGTTGTTGGTGTTTTTGTTGTTGTTATTATTGTTGTTATTATTATCATTATTATTGTTGTTGTTGTTGTTATATAAAGTACACAAAAACATACCACATTTCACACACAATAATGAAGAGCCAGAGTAACCTGCACTGACCGAAGTACAGACAAGGCATTCCCTCTCGTGACACACCTCAAGAGATACTGCAGGAGATATGTATGGACCTTTGCTTACCCAGTTCTTTGCCTTATTCTCAGCTTGAGCTCACCAAAATATCCATTATTTTAAAATGTGTTAGCCATCCAAGACTTGTGGCCAAGCTGATTGCTTTATTTATCCTAGCAAATAAAATCATGAGGTTTTAACTTTGTACCTCTATTATATGCTTCTATGTCACTTAGAATGAATAAATAAGGGGGAATTTAGCAGCCATCAGAGTAGCTATAAAGTCATTTAATTTTATCAATCCAGGAGTGTGTTTGCTCCAATTGCGGGGTAATTATATCTCAGCTTTCTCTAGGTATATACAGTTTGTAGTCTGCTGACTTTACACAAACTCAATTATTAATCTAGAACATGTCAGTTACATCTCTGTCAAAACAACTTATATTACTCTTGTACGCCATGGGAAGATAAATGGCAGGTAAGTTAATTCCATGCAGTGTGGGGTGCATGTATTCTATGAATATGCTCTTGCAGTTAATAATGAATATTATGTTGCCCTATTTGGTAGAATACTTATTGGTGTGATTCTTTATAAGGAGATTATGGGAAGGAAGGGGAGAAGTATAATTAGCAATGATAACAAGCCTGTCTGGATCTGGCTGGTTCAGAACAGTTTGCCAAGAGCCTCTGATGTCCTTGTACTATATTTATCATAGAGTATATTATAATATCCTTGTAACATAATTATGTGATGGCCTTAACAGGCTCAGCAATAATCATAATTATCCTTAATTATAGACATCATCTTTACAAATACATACAAGTGCGATACATGCATGTCTCTATCCATGTCTGTGACAGGCAAGCAATGATAATAATTCTAAATACTAAATCAAAATTTATATAGAGTTCTTCTAAACACTAAAAGTTTTAATTCATCAAACCTTATTCGGAATTGATGTGCTACTGACCAGGAATACTGTCAGCGTTTACGCACCTGCGTCCCTGAGTAGTTTTGGTGGCATTCAGAGGCGTTTCATTTAAAATAAAGCTCGTGTCATAACCAGACACTCCCTCGCAGTCTCCAGTAATGGTGTAGATGACAGAAGCACCACGAATGCTGTATTCAGAAGGGACTGGAATCCCCCACTCGATCATTTCCGTAAAAACTTTTGAAATTTTAGTGAACCAGAGATAGTGCACATCATCACCATCTGCATCATTGACATCAATAGCATCTTCATTCCATGCGGCAATGTGGCCAGTGAGCTTGACTTCAGCAAAAAATCGACCTGAAGATTCCTGCTCCTTCACGGTCCATATCATGTCCATCTTGCTATGTGCAGGTACAGTGACGTGTCGTTCGATGCTCCAGGTTTCCACATCAGTTTCTGTCATACTTAGTGTGGTATCAGTGGAAACTACAGTCGAGTTAATAGTCGTTGAAATTATAGGCAGAATGGCAACAGTAAACCTAGTATCTGATCCAGTCCTGATTGAATTTTTCAAAGTCCAGGTGAAGGTTGATGTGACCTCCTTGGTGTGCCTAAAGACAGATCGTTGAGACTGACTAGTGTCATTGATAGTAGTATCTTCCACCACTGAGCCAGGCAGTTCGGAGGAACCAATAACTCCTCCATAATGAATATTTATAACTTGAATGTTAAGCTTATATCGCTGATATTGAGACATGTCTGGGTTTGCAGCATGCAAATCTACCCATTTGCAACTAGTGTCAAACCTTTTAGCACGGGCAATGGCCCATTGCCTGACAAGGTCTGTTAAATCGCTGATCTTCTCAGTCATAACTTGAATTGCACTTCTTTATGAAAGTTGATGAAAGTTGAAGGAAGGCTGAGTAAATTCTGAAATGCTCAGCTAAAGCTTTTATAGGTGCAGGTGGAGATATCCAGTAACCAGGAACTTCCTATAAGACTGAAACCTTAAAGTGTTTGTAGTGGATGTTGGTTTTAATGTGATTGGAATCCTACGCCACATGCATAGGAACCCATATTTGGTGTATGAAAGGATATCACTAGCAGATATGAGGCAAGCTTCCTATACTTTTGTCTTGGCACTCTGTTTTGAATATATATACAGTCTTCTTCTTTTGGGATGGTCACGAGCGATTGTTCAGTATATTTCTTTAACTATAGTAAGGAAGAAGAGATTGTGTACAAGCAATAAAGTTGCATAAGTATGTTGGGTTGACAAGGACAGTTAATGGTTGATCAAGTATTTAGCTATTGAAGAATCAAAGGAGATTATGATATGAATGGACTTGTACTAGGTGATTGTAGTGAGCTTCCAAATTCTCTTTCGCCATAATTGCAAAGGCTTTGAAATGATTTCATCAGTGATCTTACTACCAGTGAGTACTGTTCCTCCCATTCATCACATTGTTGCTCATTCTGGGTACACCTTGATATACCTTTTCAGTCTCCTTTTAAATATTTATTGTTGGCTCGTACTTCCTTTTCTCTTTGTGATGGTCGTGACTGAGCCCTGGTAAGTTGCAGAGGTATTCCTCTCTCGCTGCTTGCTTGAGGAGTACGATAGGTAACTTAGCTGCGAGATATACAGACTGAAGCAAGTCACCAGATGGTTTCTGGCTAATTCTGTTTTGTGTTAGTTCATTTAATTTTTGTTAGGACAAAATAAAACAGCTGCTGGTGAAAAAACTTCTAACCAAAAAGAAGCATGCTGCACTGGCAAGGAACATGCTGGCAATGAAGTGCATTGTTCAGTTACTCTATAGGAAAGAACAAAACTTACAATGGAAGGCTTTCATAGGACATATGAGAAGGAAGAGGTAAGAGCCAAGAGGAAGTTTGTTAAGGCCCATTCCTGGAAAAGATTATTGCCTTCTGCATGATAGTACTCTCCAGCTTAAGGAAGAATTACACATAGATAGCTAGATCCAAAGATGAAAGGGTCTGATTAAAAAAATAAAACGAGATAATCACAATGGTAGTCTCAGAAAGTGCGTGAAGTGGAGGAACTAGATCTCTAAGACCGTCAGGACCAAAAATTCACCAAATTCTTGAATCCCGTCTTGCTGATGTTATTGTAGGGCATCCGATCCAGCTAAATTGGCACTGCTGCTAGTTATATTCAGAGAATTTATAAGGGGAGCTTGTACTCGACTTCTCCGCACTTTTTCACGGAGTAAACAGCTGCTGGAGTGAATCTATTACCTATATTACAACTAGATGCACTTAAAACTAAGCCTCTAAGGGTGGACAAAGTCAGGTTGGAAAAGCACAGTGATTTCTTCATATTTCCATGGCCTAGCAACTCTCAGTTACATGTCTTAGTAATATGAAATACGCACCAACATTTTTTCATGTGTTTGCAGTAATTTCATGGCCTAAGAAACATTCTTCCTGATGAAGGTAGAGCATCCATAATGCCTAAACATTGAGAAAGTAAATTTCAAGTTGATTATTGAGAAGGTCATTGTAATGAATATTCATGTATTTGCAGTAATTTCTTGGCCGAGAAATAAATATGCATGTATTTTTCATGAACTCTGAACTTAAATCTACATGTTTCTCATGACCCATGGTAGGTATTTAGGAGTGATATATCAGGTTATGAAAACTGGTATAGTTTCACACTTCTTCCATCTCACTTATATTTTCATGGAGTTGCCTTCCTGGGTTAGATCAAAACTATCTAAAGTAGAGATACTTCATTAGGAGGGGATATAGAGGGGAACTCGTGTTTGCGGTGTGTCATGGGACAATTTATTGTTATTGGGTGTGGCATTAACTTTTAGCTAAACACTACCAGACTAAAATATAATGAAATGACCCACTCTAGACTCCACCTCAACCTTAACCCTGGGCCTAGACACCACACATCCCTAACACTGGCCATAACCCTAATCCCAGCTCTAGACTCACCACAACCTTAACCCTGGGCCTAGACTGACACCACACATCCCTAACACTGGCCATAACCCTAATCCCAGTTCTAGACTCACCACAACCTTATGGGCCTAGACACCACACATCCCTAACACTGGCCATAACCCTAATCCCAGCTCTAGACTCACCACAACCTTAACCCTGGGCCTAGACACCACACATCCCTAACACTGGCCATAACCCTAATCCCAGCTCTAGACTCACCACAACCTTAACCCTGGGCCTAGACACCACACATCCCTAACACTGGCCATAACCCTAATCCCAGCTCTAGACTCCACCTCAACCTTAACCCTGGGCCTAGACACCACACATCCCTAACACTGGCCATAACCCTAATCCCAGCTCTAGACTCACCACAACCTTAACCCTGGGCCTAGACACCACACATCCCTAACACTGGCCATAACCCTAATCCCAGCTCTAGACTCACCACAACCTTAACCCTGGGCCTAGACACCACACATCCCTAACACTGGCCATAACCCTAATCCCAGCTCTAGACTCACCACAACCTTAACCCTGGGCCTAGACACCACACATCCCTAACACTGTGCCATAACCCTAATCCCAGCTCTAGACTCACCACAACCTTAACCCTGGGCCTAGACACCACACATCCCTAACACTGGCCTTAACCCTAATCCCAGCTCTAGACTCACCACAACCTTAACCCTGGGCCTAGACACCACGCATCCCTAACACTGGCCATAACCCTAATCCCAGCTCTAGACTCACCACAACCTTAACCCTGGGCCTAGACACCACACATCCCTAACACTGGCCATAACCCTAATCCCAGCTCTAGACTCTACAGCAATTGACTCTGACTGGGCCTAGACACCCTATAACTACCCTGATCCTGGTGATAACCTCACTCCCTAATCCTAGACCTAGGGGCAATCCTGGTCATAAGCTAGCCTTATTCTCCCTTTCTCCCCAAGATTAAATTAACAAACGCTTCATTCTGGTTGAAAACCTAAGGACCCAACACCAACTCATGCTCTAATATGTACACGTGAAAGCTTATTGGCACCGAACCAGACAGGTTCACTCAGAGGCAGGAGCAAGAAACATGTGCCCTACCCCACCACACCTTCCTGGCAGTCCAGGCAAATGGCTAAACACACCACCCACACAATGTTACATTTTCTTGTATATTGGATAATAAAAATACTGAATGAAAACAAAACAAGCCTTCTCTGCCACCCAAGGCAGAGCGCTAGGCTGTTTACAAGACAAATCAAACAGACCGTGTTACCTAACCACAACCAGATACCTTCCAAGGGAATACACAAACCACAAGCTCTAACTTGTAACCTCAGGCACAAAAAGCTACACACAAACCCAATTAGTTTTAATCACACCTGGTTCCATTATACACATTTTTAATTGTTCATGTTGAGGCGATGCACAAACACTCAAACTTAGCTAATGATATTTAGTGAATGGGATTTGGTTTCTAGTACTTTATAGAGTCTAAGTGGAACAATCTTCTATCCCTTTTGGGCAGAGTGTTCCTGAGGGAGGGACTGAATCAACTCAAACCTGATGTTTCTGGATTCCCTAACTTACCAGCTGTAAGGCTGGCACTCAATTCTGGAGAGTTGTCAGCAGGATTGTGCTATGTGATTTATTGTAGAGAAGCATCAATGAAATCTTTGCGAGATGTCTGCCAAGCCCTAGAAAGTACTGTAATGAGATTCATAATCTAATAATCCCACACATTCGAGACTCAATTAATTTATGCGCAGTTACCTATTGCTGTTGAGATTTGAGATGGACCGCCTTGCAAGCTGTCGAGAGTGGAATGCAGCTTTCTATTCGTATAGAGAACAAAGCCTTAAGTGACCATACAGCAGCTGCAAGTAACGAATTTTGTTGCCAGTTTGGGAATAGCGAAAGCATGTGATCACCAACACAAGATATAATTAACAAGGTCAGACCCTGCATAGACGTCGCCTCACTTGATTTTTTACCAGCAACTTTTCAGAAAATGTGTGCATGGCCGGGGCTGAGCTGTTGTGCATGACCAGGGCTGAGCTGTTGTGCATGACCAGGGCTGAGCTGGTGTGCATGGCCAGGACTGAGCTGGTGTGCATGGCCAGGGCTGAGCTGGTGTGCATGGCCAGGGCTGAGCTGGTGTGCATGGCCAGGGCTGAGCTGGTGTGCATGGCCAGGGCTGAGCTGGTGTGCATGGCCAGGGCTGAGCTGGTGTGCATGGCCAGGGCTGAGCTGGTGTGCATGGCCAGGGCTGAGCTGGTGTGCATGGCCAGGGCTGAGCTGGTGTGCATGGCCAGGGCTGAGCTGGTGTGCATGGCCAGGGCTGAGCTGGTGTGCATGGCCAGGGCTGAGCTGGTGTGCATGGCCAGGGCTGAGCTGGTGTGCATGGCCAGGGCTGAGCTGGTGTGCATGGCCAGGGCTGAGCTGGTGCTCCTTTGAGCATGCAACTGTGTGCTACTAATGCTAGCCTATTGCTTTACCCACTCAGGGGGTGGGTAAGCAATACGCTAGCAGCAGTAAGGGACTGAGTTAACAAATCAGAGACTGCTCCAATATTACTGGACCCACCTGGCTATTCCAGATGAAGCACAACCAACTAGCTAAACTAACAATCATAGACTTGACTTCCTCCTCACCACAAACCCACCAAAATGAAGAGATGACTATTGCTGTGTTTTTTTTGTTCTGTTGTTCCAAGTAGAATGACAAGTTATGATGCCATAATACATAAATTATTGACTTCATTTTTATCACCTTCACTACACCATGGCAATATGATTTGCGATCGCCATGGGAGTGACACCTTGAAGAATGCCAAAGAATATTGGTATATAGAAACATGGCCACAAATCAACTTGGTTCAATGACTTTTTTGTGATAATCTATTTAAATGTACTCACTCGATGTTAGATGCTCTAGCCTTTGTCAAGAATAATGGAAACTTCAAGTGAGTAAATGATAATCGAGAAGGTCATCTCTACTATATGTGTCAACTGAAAGTTCACTGTTGAAGTCTTTTTTCTTCTTTTCATGCAAGCCCAACTCTAGCTCCTCCCAATACCCTCCATACCAAGTAAGAACTTCAAAACATAGATCTCTCTGTGTACTCTCTTTTGATGCTAAAATATGTTGCATAAGTATTACCATACAGCTAACTTGGTGCCTTGAAAACTGAGTTGCCTGCTCTGGCTGCAGCTCCAGATTGGAAGTGCTAGGCAGTGAAATAATTGTATTCACGATGTTTTCTCTTTAATGATTCTCTTTAAATCTGCTTTTTATTTTTAGTGTCAATGAAATACTTCTCTGTCTTCACCGGGGAAAAAGAACAGGAAAAAAATATAGTGTTTGATTTAAAGTAAAGTATTTGATGTCAGCTGAAAGTAATCGCTCTATTCATTAGTATGGTACTCACAAATCTTTTGGGGGAGGGGGGAGGGGGCAATATTCAATATTCACTATGATACCAGGCAGGCCTCCAGCTGGCAGGCAATTGGAATTTTCCCAAAGGCCTTGGGTTGTGTATACTTGATGTTTGTGTGCATAATGCACTATTAATGTGTATGAAAGCAACAATGATCAAAATATTAAATACTAGAGCAAGTTAACAAAGTTGGCAAACTCTACTAGAAGTTGTTCTACTAATAAGCAGAAATGCTATCAACAGTTATGCACCTACACGGTAGAGCACTTTTGGTGGTGTTCAGAGGAGTTTCGGTCACAACAAAACTCGTGTCATAGCCAGTTATTCCCTTAAATTCTCCGTTAATTTTGTAGAGGACTGCGCCAGGACCATTGGTATATTCGGAAGGGAATGAAATCCCCCACTCTTGCATTTGATCAAAAACTTTGGAAATCGGAGTGAACCAGAGATAGTGTACATCATCACCGTCTGCATCATTGATGTCAATAGCATCTTCATTCCATGCGGCAACATAGCCGGTGAGAATGACAGTAGCATAGAATGAACCTGAACATTCTTTCTCCTTCACAGTCCACAGCATCTCCGACTTAGTTTGTGGTGGCACAGTGACATGTCGTTCGACACTCCAAGTTTCTAGTGCAGTTTCTGTCTTGGTTAGTGTGGACTCAGTCGAAATCTCAGTTGAGGTGATAGGTGATGAAATTATTGGCGGGATTCCTATAAAAAATTTCACATCATTTCCAGTCCTGATTGTATTTTTCAAAGTCCAAGTGAAGGTCGACGTGGTTTCTTTCGAGTGCCTAAAGACAGATTTTGTTGGCAAGCTTGTGGCATTGATAGTAGTATCTTCTGCAATGTAGTCAGGCATCTCATTTAGAGCTACGTCCCCTCCATAGTAAACATTTATAACTTGAATGCCGAGTTTGTATTGCTGATATTCAGCCATGTCAGAGTTTCTAGCATACAAATCTATCCATTTGCAGGTAGTGCCAAATCTTGTGGACAAGGCATTAGCCCACTGCCTGACAAGGTCTTCTAAGTCACTGATATGCTCACTCATAACTTGAACTGCACTCCTCTTGAAAGTTGATGGAAGGCTAAAAGTGAATTCTGACGTGCTCCAACTAAGCCTTTTATACATGCAGTGGAGTGCAATGATTAATATAGCCAGGAAGTTGATATTTATGGCTGAAACCTTAGGTGCATAGGATTTAATATTTGTGCTGTGGAGATTAATGTTGATTGCGACCACACACCATAAGCATAGGAGCCCATATTTGGTGTGATATGGAAGAAGTAGATCACTAGCAGCTAAGCTTCCTATGTCTGTCTACTAACCTTTGTCTTGCTACTATGTTTTGTATATATTCATACTGCTTCTTTTTCAGGACGTGCAAGAGTGATGCAAGCTTATTGTTCCTTTATCTAGCTATAGTGAGGAAGAAAAAAACTGTATTGAGAGAGTCAAATGTGTTTGTTGACACAGACAGTCAATTTTATTGATCAACTATGATCTATTGAGAAATCTAAGGAGCGTTTGATTATGAATGGGGTGGGCTAGTTGTATTGTGGGCTAGGTGTATTGTAGTGAACTTCCAAATTCTCTTTCTCTATAATTTTAGTGCCTTTATGATGACTTCCATCAGCTTTAACTAGTGATTTTGTTACCCACGAGTACCTTCTTCTCATTCATCACATTGTTGCTCAGTTTCTCAATGCTATTAACCTTCTCAGTCACCATAAATATCTATTGTTGTCTCATACCTCCTCTTTTGTGATGATCTGACATCTGCACCACAGGAGTCTCAGAGGGTTCCTACTTGAGGAGTGTGCTAGGTAATTTAACTGAGATGTCCAGTCACCATATGAGAGCTGGCTATTTCTCCTTTGTTTGATTCTCGTCGGGATAACTATCAAATTGCCACATTTCTTTTTCAATTGTCTTTATTGCCAAATGCTTCACTGAAATACTTCAGTTTTCATCAGGGATAATTAACAAATGCAACACATCCACACTTTCTGGCCATACTGATCACATGACATACATGTGATCCAACACATCAGACAGATGAAGACGGGCATAGTTTCACATGCATAGTCTTGTGTAGTTCCAGCACTGCTGATCTTGAGGTGGGACCTCCTCATAAGCAATTTGCTGGCTCTATCCATCACTGATGTCTCTTTCCGCACGATTAAAAACAACTCTTAACATTAAACTGTCCCCAAACATGTCTGATGTCTCTTTCCGCAAGATTAAAAACAACCCTAACACTAAACTCACAAGATTTAAAAAACCCTAACACTAAACTCACAAGATTAAAAACAACCCTAACACTAAACTCACAAGATTAAAAACAACCCTAACATTAAACTCGCAAGATTAAAAACAACCCTAACACTAAACTCGCAAGATTAAAAACAACCCGAACACTAAACTCGCAAGATTAAAAACAACCCTAACACTAAACTGTCCCCAAACATGTCCGAGTCTTCACTTAAGCCAGCCACATAAGGGATGAGGATCCAGGAGATGCCTTTGCAGCCAAGAGGATGAAGGTAAGTGGGTGGCCATTGTTGGGAAATAATCTTCTGGCTCTGTCACAGAGGCTGCATCAATCTCTTTTCTGACATGAACTGGGTGATGTGAACCATATTGATAGTGATGGGGCTAGGGCTAGGGTATATCATTGAGTGTGATTATTTTTTTATACTATGGAGTCCGGCATGCCATGATCTCTCCTTTGCAATAGTCAATGAAAAGATGGCTAACTATATATCCCTCTTCAACTCCTTGATTGTGTGTCTAATACTGTCCATGAGGTTAATTAGGAGATCATTCGTCCTGATGAAACCCATCAAGTATTTTAGTTAAAATGCTGGCAATAAAAACAAACGCTGATCGATTTGGCATCCTCATTTGGTAAAAGACACGATATCCTTGGAACAAATTCAATGTCATGAGACAAAGTTCATTTCTCAGATTACTCGAGCGATTGCAAACCTCGACTCAAGTTGAATATGCTTCCCCTGATGATGGCTTTTGAAATGCATGACATCACATTTTTAATCAAATCAAATCATTGGCATCAAGAACAGACTCAATGAAATTTCATTACTAGCTCCTCAAGATTATAAAACTTAGTCATAAAATATCAAAAACAAAACTTGCCAACCATTTCTATTACAGGAGACCAGCACACCCCTGCGGAGTGCTCCCCCTGTAGAGTGCTGCTCTTCCATCAATAGACCCCAAGCATCTTTCCACAACATTTACACCCAACTGAAGAAATTCTTCTGGTAACACTTTGTTCATCATTTTGACTCCCAAAACATTGTACTTTTCACCTTTTCTCTCCACAAAGAGATAGTGAGAGTATTACAACGAGTTTGTTTGGGGATGATGATGGGGGGGTCGTGCCAAAGACATGGTACCCTAGCAAACATCAAGTGGTTCCTCCTTCTCCCACCACTTGAGCACATTTCTGATTACAATTCTGTCTACCATATCCAACACCTTTTCCTTCATCCCTGATCTACTGAACATTAGGCCTACTGTTCATCATTTTCATTTCTTCATTCTACTACACTCTTCGCCCTCAACCAATCTTTCTCGATCACCAACCAACTCCTCATAGTACAACAAGAAATGCACAGTATCTTCCACAACACCTTTATCTCATAGCTCACATCTCCCATTCCGACACATACCATACATCACCTTGTCACCCATTCTGCTGATGTCCTTAATTAACCTAAATCTCAGCCTCACTTCCTTAAACCCTTACATATCTTTCGTCCAAACTCTTCTTTAGCTAACTTTATACCTTGAGCCCACTATCTGCAACATTCCTTCCCCCAAAACTTACTTTTCAGCTCACAAAACTCTGCCCACCAACCTGGACAATCACTTAACAGTGCCACAACTTTTTCCACTAGCAACCTCCATCCAAATAACCCTTTCTTTTCTTCCCTTCTCTGCTCCAGCCTCCTCCAGCCCAGGTCCCCTCTTACTGCCACCCCTGCAACTGTATTAATCCCTCCAACCAGTTTCCTCCCAACATTCTCTTGGAATTCTTTCCAAATTCTTGCAGGCTGTCTTCCCTTCTATCCACCACACTTCAAATGCATGTTCTAGACATGACCTAGCTAGCAACTCCAATACCTCTGTCTGTCTCCATTTCTCCCTTTACCCTGCTCATATAACCAAATCTTGCTCTTCAACTTTCTCCAAATGAACATTTCCTCACATCCCCGTTAAACCACACCCCACAAGATATTTGAAGGCTTCCACATTCTCTCTTCTCTCCTCATTAATCTTCCACTCTCTTCCACTACACCGCCAACTCTCATTGAAAAACTTACGCTTCTCACTATTAAACCGAAATCTTAATTTTATTGCATACTCCCCAACCGCATCTATGTATATAACTCGACCTGATCTCTCGCTAACAGTACAATATCATCTGCATACAGCAACCCACCACACTATGTTTCTTCCACTTCAATCCCTAACTTTTCCCCTCCAAATCCTTCAACAATCCCATGACATACACACAAAGGACAACCCTGTCTCAGTCCTGTCTCCACTTCAAAACCACCTCTCCACCTAACAAACTTGACTGAATTCCTTAATAAAGCATTTTCACACATTGACAAATTCTTCCTGAACTCCGTATCCTCTGATCTTCATCAATCCTTCTCTCCACCCAGTATCATATGCCTTGCTTACATCCAGAAATGTCTGTCACCCCTGTGACCTCATGTCACACACAACTCAAAACTAGGAACTGGCAGGCTATAAGCAGCATCTTCTTGCACCCGTCATTTGGAGGAGCCCGACTACCTAGTGCCCGACTACCTAGTGCCTGACTACCTAGTCCATGCTAGTGCCCGACTATATATAGTCCATACTAGTGCCTGACTACCTAGTCCATGCTAGTGCCCGACTACCTAGTCCATGCTAGTGACCGACTACCTAGTCCATGCTAGTGCCCGACTACCTAGTCCATGCTAGTGCCCGACTACCTAGTCCATGCTAGTGACCGACTACCTAGTCCATGCTAGTGCCTGACTACCTAGTCCATGCTAGTGCCCGACTACCTAGTCCATGCTAGTGCCGACTATATATAGTCCATGCTAGTGCCCGACTACCTAGTCCATGCCAGTGCCTGACTACCTAGTCCATGCTAGTGACCGACTACCTAGTCCATGCTAGTGCCTGACTACCTAGTCCATGCTAGTGCCCGACTACCTAGTCCATGCTAGTGCCCGACTACCTAGTCCATGCTAGTGCCCGACTACCTAGTCCATGCTAGTGCCCGACTACCTAGTCCATGCTAGTGACCGACTACCTAGTCCATGCTAGTGCCTGACTACCTAGTCCATGCTAGTGCCCGACTACCTAGTCCATGCTAGTGCCTGACTACCTAGTCCATGCTAGTGCCCGACTACCTAGTCCATGCTAGTGCCCGACTATATATAGTCCATGCTAGTGCCTGACTACCTAGTCCATGCTAGTGCCCGACTATATATAGTCCATGCTAGTGCCCAACTACCTAGTCCATGCTAGTGCCCAACTACCTAGTCCATGCTAGTGCCCGACTACCTAGTCCATGCATGATAGTGCCTGACTACCTAGTCCATGCCAGTTCCCGACTACCTAGTCCATGCTAGTGCCCGACTACCTAGTCCATGCTAGTGCCCGACTATATATAGTCCATGCTAGTGCCCGACTATATATAGTCCATGCTAGTGCCTGACTACCTAGTCCATGCTAGTGCCCGACTATATATAGTCCATGCTAGTGCCCAACTACCTAGTCCATGCTAGTGCCCAACTACCTAGTCCATGCTAGTGCCCGACTACCTAGTCCATGCATGATAGTGCCTGACTACCTAGTCCATGCCAGTTCCCGACTACCTAGTCCATGCTAGTGCCCGACTATATATAGTCCATGCTAGTGCCCGACTATATATAGTCCATGCTAGTGCCTGACTACCTAGTCCATGCTAGTGCCCGACTATATATAGTCCATGCTAGTGCCCGACTACCTAGTCCATGCTAGTGCCCGACTATATATAGTCCATGCTAGTGCCTGACTATATATAGTCCATGCTAGTGCCCGACTACCTAGTCCATGCTAGTGCCCGACTATATATAGTCCATGCTAGTGCCTGACTACCTAGTCCATGCTAGTGCCCGACTACCTAGTCCATGCCAGTGCCCGACTACCTAGTCCATGCTAGTGCCCGACTATATATAGTCCATGCTAGTGCCTGACTACCTAGTCCATGCTAGTGCCCAACTACCTAGTCCATGCTAGTGACCGACTATATATAGTCCATGCCAGTTCCCGACTACCTAGTCCATGCTAGTGCCCAACTACCTAGTCCATGCTAGTGCCCGACTACCTAGTCCATGCTAGTGCCTGACTACCTAGTCCATGCTAGTGCCCGACTATATAGTCCATGCTAGTGCCCGACTACCTAGTCCATGCTAGTGCCCGACTATATAGTCCATGCTAGTGCCCGACTACCTAGTCCATGCTAGTGACCGACTACCTAGTCCATGCTAGTGCCCGACTACCTAGTCCATGCTAGTGCCTGACTACCTAGTCCATGCTAGTGCCCGACTACCTAGTCCATGCTAGTGCCCGACTATATATAGTCCATGCTAGTGCCCGACTATATATAGTCCATGCTAGTGCCTGACTACCTAGTCCATGCATGCTAGTGCCCGACTACCTAGTCCATGCTAGTGCCTGACTACCTAGTCCATGCTAGTGCCTGACTACCTAGTCCATGCTAGTGCCCGACTATATATAGTCCATGCTAGTGCCCGACTACCTAGTCCATGCTAGTGCCCAACTATATATAGTCCATGCTAGTGCCTGACTACCTAGTCCATGCTAGTGCCCGACTATATATAGTCCATGCTAGTGCCTGACTACCTAGTCCATGCCAGTTCCCGACTACCTAGTCCATGCTAGTGCCCGACTACCTAGTCCATGCTAGTGCCCGACTATATATAGTCCATGCTAGTGCCCGACTACCTAGTCCATGCCAGTTCCCGACTACCTAGTCCATGCCAGTTCCCGACTACCTAGTCCATGCTAGTGCCCAACTACCTAGTCCATGCTAGTGCCTGACTACCTAGTCCATGCTAGTGCCCGACTACCTAGTCCATGCTAGTGCCCGACTATATATAGTCCATGCTAGTGCCCGACTACCTAGTCCATGCTAGTGCCCGACTACCTAGTCCATGCTAGTGCCCGACTACCTAGTCCATGCTAGTGACCGACTATATATAGTCTATGCTAGTGCCCGACTACCTAGTCCATGCTAGTGCCCGACTATATATAGTCCATGCTAGTGACCGACTACCTAGTCCATGCTAGTGCCCGACTACCTAGTCCATGCTAGTGCCTGACTACCTAGTCCATGCTAGTGCCCGACTACCTAGTCCATGCTAGTGCCCGACTATATATAGTCCATGCCAGTGCCTGACTACCTATATAGTCCATGCTATATAGTGACACATTTTACTATTAAATAACACACTTGAATTATTACTTTTTCTTCATTCCAAACTAGCAGTCTGAAGAGCCTGGTTACGAGAACAAGAGCAGAGGTGCAATGTAGTGTTTGAAAGTGATGAGTGAATGAATCTCTAGAGCTTCTTGAGGTAAATTGTTCTACAGAGTGAGAGAGTCCAGCATAAAAGAAAATTTGAATGTCCGCATTTTGGCATATGGTTGGATCAACAGATTCAGTTTGATAATGATTGAGGAGGTAGCAGCCGGCCTTGCATGATTTTGAATACCTTACATAGCTTCAGAAATATTCTGTGATTCTCAAGAGATGGGGTTCCCACTTTGATTAATAGTTGCAGGCCCACTGTTTTGTACACATGTGAAAGCAAACTTTTGGACTTTTTTAAAGTTTCGCAACATCTCTGATGATGTATAGGTCCAAAGCAGGAGCAGCATATGCCAGATGCAGACGTACTAGAACATTATACATTGGAAGTGTCTGCAGCTATGAAGTAACTGCTGCTAGATGACTGGGCAAACATTTAGAAGTGTCTGCAGCTATGGAGTAACTGCTGCTAGAAGACTGGGCAAACATTTAGAAGTGTCTGCAGCTATGGAGTAACTGCTGCTATATAGAAGACTGGGCAAACATTTAGAAGTGTCTGCAGCTATGGAGTAACTGCTGCTAGAAGACTGGGCAAACATTTGGAAGTGTCTGCAGCTATGGGGTAACTACTTCTAGAAGACTGGGCAAACATTTAGAAGTGACTGCAGCTATGAAGTAACTGCTGCTAGAAGACTGGGCAAACATTTAGAAGTGACTGCAGCTATGAAGTAACTGCTGCTAGAAGACTGGGCAAACATTTGGAAGTGTCTGCAGCTATGGAGTAACTGCTGCTAGAAGACTGGGCAAACATTTAGAAGTGTCTGCAGCTATGAAGTAACTGCTGCTAGAAGACTGGGCAAACATTTGGAAGTGTCTGCAGCTATGGGGTAACTACTTCTAGAAGACTGGGCAAACATTTAGAAGTGTCTGCAGCTATGAAGTAACTGCTGCTAGAAGACGGGGCAAACATTTGGAAGTGTCTGCAGCTATGGGGTAACTACTTCTAGAAGACTGGGCAAACATTTAGAAGTGACTGCAGCTATGAAGTAACTGCTGCTAGAAGACTGGGCAAACATTTAGAAGTGACTGCAGCTATGAAGTAACTGCTGCTAGAAGACTGGGCAAACATTTGGAAGTGTCTGCAGCTATGGAGTAACTGCTGCTAGAAGACTGGGCAAACATTTAGAAGTGTCTGCAGCTATGAAGTAACTGCTGCTAGAAGACTGGGCAAACATTTGGAAGTGTCTGCAGCTATGAAGTAACTGCTGCTAGAAGACTGGGAAAACATTTGGAAGTGTCTGCAGCCATATTGTAATGGGCAACAAGAAATGCATCTCTAAAGATCACATTGAGGACAACGGCATGGTCATACTCGTCTCAATGTCTTGTGAAATACACCACGTAGCTCGAGTGGCATGGTGCTAAACACACAAAACCAAGACAGCACTTTTTAGCACTTAACAGCTTGGTGGACACTAAACAACCAGAGTGAGGGTACTCTATACAATGACTTGGAGGCTAGAGCATCTAGCTGAAACATCAAGTGAGTAAATTTAAGTTAAGGAGAAAGTTATTGTACTTAAAGGGGGAACTATACCTGAAACTGGGGGGGAAAACGCCTGTTGATTTAGACTGCCCATAACTTTTTAAAAATAATTACTCTGTCCAAATAATATTATGCCCATATTGTTCCTTGATCTATGTGCTTTCCAATGATATAAAATATTAGTCTATAGGCTACATGCAGAAACATCAAATGCATTAAAAAAACTGACCACTTCTCCCCCCCCCTCACTCATACTTCCAAACCAAAAGCTGTTAATTGGTCTGTGGTTTTCCTAAACTATATAAACGAGCAAGACATATTATTTTTAACTTGAAGGGTTGTCAAGTTATGGTGATTAGAAGGCATACTCTCCCCAGTTTAGTTATTGCATTTTTGTCTCGCTAATATAACAGCTGCTAGCTTAGGCAAACCACAGACCAATTAACAGCTGGGTGAGAGGGAGGTGTGGGGGCAGAAGTGGTCAGTTTTTTGGAATGCCTTTGATATTTCGGTATGTATCTTCTGAGAAAATGTCTAATCTTTTATATCATTGGAAAGCACATATATAGACCAAGGAACAATATGAGTATAAAATTATTTGCACAGAGCAATTATAAAAAAAGTTATGGGCAGTCTAATTCAACAGATGTCCCCCCCCCCCCCCCCAATTTCAGGTATAGTCCCCCACTACATTATGTCAACTGAGAGTTTGTTGAGATGGATATATATTTCCTGTGCTCGAGTGAGGTGTGGTCTCTGATTGAGATCTATATAGACAGAGTGCAGGATCTTCACCCAAACATTCAAGCACAAAACAGTGGGCGGAGCTAAAGAACCTCAAGGTAGCGGCAAGAAAGATTCTAATGCAAATATATCAGTACAATAATTATCAATAATTATACATACAAATAAACTATTGTACACAATAATCATCTTGATATGGGCGTGGCCAGGTCATATGGGCGTCACGGCAACCTGAGAGGACACAGGCTGGCGTTGAGTGGTGGGTGCAACATATCCAACGACCATGCTCATAGGCTGAGATGGGTGTGGTTCGTAACAAGGCCTCTTCGGGGGTTCTCCGGCCTCCTCCTGGGAGTTGGCATTGCTGGAGGCTGTGCTGGGGTACTGGATGATGTCTGTGAAGCCAGCTCCGCCATTCTCCACTAGTTCTTTGGCCTGGCGCCCGTAACGAGACAGTTTGTATCCCTAATAGCCAACAGTCAGCAATAAATTATGTCCGTCCACCATTCATTTGCCATCCACCATTCATTTTTAATTATTTAACAATAATAATAACAACAACAACAACAACAACAATAATGATAATAATGAAGGCTAGAGCATCTAGTCAAAACGTCAAGAGAATACAATTTCAAGTACATGTATTGAGAAGGTTATTGTAAAATAATAATAATAATAATAATAACAATAATAATAACAATAATAACAATAATAATAACAATAATAATAATAGTAATAGTATTAATAATAATAATAATAAAAATAATAATGACCTCTGAAGAGATAGTATTACTCAAAATGCATCTCTTACATGATAAAGAAATCCTCCACAATATTACTACTACTACTACTGCTACTATTACTACTACTACTGCCTAATTCTTGAACTGTGAAGCCATATTTTGAGCTCTTGTTGTTCTTTAAGCCTGCCAGTTCACAAGGTTAGAGGCACACTGAAGGCTAGAGGCTCACTGAAGTGAAGGCTAGAGGCTCACTGAAGTGAAGGCTAGAGGCTCACTGAAGTGAAGGCTAGAGGCTCACTGAAGTGAAGGCTAGAGGCTCACTGAAGTGAAGGCTAGAGGCTCACTGAAGTGAAGGCTAGAGGCTCACTGAAGTGAAGGCTAGAGGCTCACTGAAGTGAAGGCTAGAGGCTCACTAAAGTGAAGGCTAGAGGCTCACTAAAGTGAAGGCTAGAGGCTCACTAAAGTGAAGGCTAGAGGCTCACTAAAGTGAAGGCTAGAGGCTCACTAAAGTGAAGGCTAGAGGCTCACTAAAGTGAAGGCTAGAGGCTCACTAAAGTGAAGACTAGAGGCTCACTAAAGTGAAGGCTAGAGGCCACTGAAGTGAAGGCTAGAGGCTCACTAAAGTGAAAGTGAAGGCTAGAGGCTCACTAAAGTGAAGGCTAGAGGCTCACTAAAGTGAAGGCTAGAGGCTCACTAAAGTGAAGACTAGAGATACACTAAAGTGAAGGCTAGAGGCTCACTAAAGTGAAGACTAGAGATACACTAAAGTGAAGGCTAGAGGCTCACTGGAGTGAAGGCTAGAGGCTCACTAAAGTGAAGGCTAGAGGCTCACTAAAGTGAAGGCTAGAGGCTCACTGAAGTGAAGGCTAGAGGCTCACTAAAGTGAAGGCTAGAGGCTCACTAAAGTGAAGGCTAGAGGCTCACTAAAGTGGAGGCTAGAGGCTCACTGAAGTGGAGGCTAGAGGCTCACTAAAGTGAAGGCTAGAGGCTCACTAAAGTGAAGGCTAGAGGCTCACTAAAGTGAAGGCTAGAGGCTCACTAAAGTGAAGGCTAGAGGCTCACTAAAGTGAAGGCTAGAGGCTCACTAAAGTGAAGGCTAGAGGCTCACTAAAGTGAAGGCTAGAGGCTCACTAAAGTGAAGGCTAGAGGCCACTGAAGTGAAGGCTAGAGGCTCACTAAAGTGAAGGCTAGAGGCTCACTGAAGTGAAGGCTAGAGGCTCACTGAAGTGGAGGCTAGAGGCTCACTAAAGTGAAGGCTAGAGGCTCACTAAAGTGAAGGCTAGAGGCTCATTAAAGTGAAGGCTAGAGGCTCACTAAAGTGAAGGCTAGAGGCTCACTAAAGTGAAGGCTAGAGGCTCACTAAAGTGAAGGCTAGAGGCCACTGAAGTGAAGGCTCGAGGCTCACTAAAGTGAAGGCTAGAGGCTCACTAAAGTGAAGGCTAGAGGCTCACTAAAGTGAAGGCTAGAGGCTCACTAAAGTGAAGGCTAGAGGCAAACTAATGTGAAGGCTAGAGGCTCACTAAAGTGAAGGCTAGAGGCTCACTAAAGTGAAGGCTAGAGGCTCACTAAAGTGAAGGCTAGAGGCTCACTAAAGTGAAGACTAGAGATACACTAAAGAGGCTCACTAAAGTGAAGGCTAGAGGCTCACTAAAGTGAAGGCTAGAGGTTCACTAAAGTGAAGGCTAGAGGCACACTAAAGTGAAGGCTAGAGGTTCACTAAAGTGAAGGCTAGAGGCTTACTAAAGTGAAGGCTAGAGGCTCACTAAAGTGAAGGCTAGAGGCTCACTAAAGTGAAGGCTAGAGATACACTAAAGTGAAGTCTAGAGGCTCACTAAAGTGAAGGCTAGAGATACACTAAAGTGAAGGCTAGAGGCTCACTAAAGTGAAGGCTAGAGGCTCACTAAAGTGAAGGCTAGAGGCTCACTAAAGTGAAGGCTAGAGGCTCACTAAAGTGAAGGCTAGAGGCTCACTAAAGTGAAGGCTAGAGGCTCACTAAAGTGAAGGCTAGAGATACACTAAAGTGAAGGCTAGAGGCTCACTAAAGTGAAGGCTAGAGGCTCACTAAAGTGAAGGCTAGAGGCTCACTAAAGTGAAGGCTAGAGGCTCACTAAAGTGAAGGCTAGAGGCTCACTAAAGTGAAGGCTAGAGGCTCACTAAAGTGAAGGCTAGAGATACACTAAAGTGAAGGCTAGAGGCTCACTAAAGTGAAGGCTAGAGGCATACTAAAGTGAAGGCTAGAGGCTCACTAAAGTGAAGGCTAGAGGCTCACTAAAGTGAAGGCTAGAGGCTCACTAAAGTGAAGGCTAGAGGCTAACTAAAGTGAAGGCTAGAGGCTCACTAAAGTGAAGGCTAGAGGCTCACTAAAGTGAAGGCTAGAGGCTCACTAAAGTGAAGGCTAGAGGCTCACTGAAGTGAAGGCTAGAGGCTCACTAAAGTGAAGACTAGAGATACACTAAAGTGAAGGCTAGAGGCTCACTAAAGTGAAGGCTAGAGGCACACTAAAGTGAAGGCTAGAGGCTCACTGAAGTGAAGACTAGAGATACACTAAAGTGAAGGCTAGAGGCTCACTAAAGTGAAGGCTAGAGGCTCACTGAAGTGAAGACTAGAGATACACTAAAGTGAAGGCTAGAGGCTCACTAAAGTGAAGGCTAGAGGCTCACTAAAGTGAAGGCTAGAGGCTCACTAAAGTGAAGGCTAGAGGCTCACTAAAGTGAAGACTAGAGATACACTAAAGGTGAATATAGAGCAGGATATATATAGAGAGGTGAATATAGAGCAGGCTATATATAGAGCGGTGAATATAGAGCAGGATATATATAGAGAGGTGAATATAGAGCAGGATATATATAGAGGTGAAAATAGAGTAGGATATATATAGAGAGGTGAAGTGAAGGCTAGAGGCTCACTAAAGTGAAGACTAGAGATACACTAAAGTGAAGGCTAGAGGCTCACTGAAGTGAAGACTAGAGATACACTAAAGTGAAGGCTAGAGGCTCACTAAAGTGAAGGCTAGAGGCTCACTGAAGGGAGGGCTAGAGGCTCACTAAAGTGAAGGCTAGAGGCTCACTGAAGGGAGGGCTAGAGGCTCACTAAAGTGAAGGCTAGAGGCTCACTGAAGGGAGGGCTAGAGGCTCACTGAAGGGAGTGCTAGAGGCTCACTAAAGTGAAGGCTAGAGGTACACTAAAGTGAAGGCTAGAGGCTCACTAAAGTGAAGGCTAGAGGCTCACTAAAGTGAAGGCTAGAGGCTCACTAAAGTGAAGGCTAGAGGCTCACTAAAGTGAAGGCTAGAGGCATACTAAAGTGAAGGCTAGAGGCTCACTAAAGTGAAGGCTAGAGGCTCACTAAAGTGAAGACTAGAGATACACTAAAGTGAAGGCTAGAGGCTCACTAAAGTGAAGACTAGAGATACACTAAAGTGAAGGCTAGAGGCTCACTGAAGTGAAGACTAGAGATACACTAAAGTGAAGGCTAGAGGCTCACTAAAGTGAAGGCTAGAGGCTCACTGAAGGGAGGGCTAGAGGCTCACTAAAGTGAAGGCTAGAGGCTCACTGAAGGGAGGGCTAGAGGCTCACTAAAGTGAAGGCTAGAGGCTCACTGAAGGGAGGGCTAGAGGCTCACTGAAGGGAGTGCTAGAGGCTCACTAAAGTGAAGGCTAGAGGTACACTAAAGTGAAGGCTAGAGGCTCACTAAACTGAAGGCTAGAGGCTCACTAAAGTGAAGGCTAGAGGCTCACTAAAGTGAAGGCTAGAGGCTCACTAAAGTGAAGGCTAGAGGCATACTAAAGTGAAGGCTAGAGGCTCACTAAAGTGAAGGCTAGAGGCTCACTAAAGTGAAGACTAGAGATACACTAAAGTGAAGGCTAGAGGCTCACTAAAGTGAAGACTAGAGATACACTAAAGTGAAGGCTAGAGGCTCACTGAAGTGAAGACTAGAGATACACTAAAGTGAAGGCTAGAGGCTCACTAAAGTGAAGGCTAGAGGCTCACTGAAGGGAGGGCTAGAGGCTCACTAAAGTGAAGGCTAGAGGCTCACTGAAGGGAGGGCTAGAGGCTCACTAAAGTGAAGGCTAGAGGCTCACTGAAGGGAGGGCTAGAGGCTCACTGAAGGGAGTGCTAGAGGCTCACTAAAGTGAAGGCTAGAGGTACACTAAAGTGAAGGCTAGAGGCTCACTAAAGTGAAGGCTAGAGGCTCACTAAAGTGAAGGCTAGAGGCTCACTAAAGTGAAGGCTAGAGGCTCACTAAAGTGAAGGCTAGAGGCATACTAAAGTGAAGGCTAGAGGCTCACTAAAGTGAAGGCTAGAGGCTCACTAAAGTGAAGGCTAGAGGCTCACTAAAGTGAAGACTAGAGATACACTAAAGTGAAGGCTAGAGGCTCACTAAAGTGAAGACTAGAGATACACTAAAGTGAAGGCTAGAGGCTCACTGAAGTGAAGACTAGAGATACACTAAAGTGAAGGCTAGAGGCTCACTAAAGTGAAGGCTAGAGGCTCACTGAAGGGAGGGCTAGAGGCTCACTAAAGTGAAGGCTAGAGGCTCACTGAAGGGAGGGCTAGAGGCTCACTAAAGTGAAGGCTAGAGGCTCACTGAAGGGAGGGCTAGAGGCTCACTGAAGGGAGTGCTAGAGGCTCACTAAAGTGAAGGCTAGAGGTACACTAAAGTGAAGGCTAGAGGCTCACTAAAGTGAAGGCTAGAGGCTCACTAAAGTGAAGGCTAGAGGCTCACTAAAGTGAAGGCTAGAGGCTCACTAAAGTGAAGGCTAGAGGCATACTAAAGTGAAGGCTAGAGGCTCACTAAAGTGAAGGCTAGAGGCTCACTAAAGTGAAGACTAGAGATACACTAAAGTGAAGGCTAGAGGCTCACTAAAGTGAAGACTAGAGATACACTAAAGTGAAGGCTAGAGGCTCACTGAAGTGAAGACTAGAGATACACTAAAGTGAAGGCTAGAGGCTCACTAAAGTGAAGGCTAGAGGCTCACTGAAGGGAGGGCTAGAGGCTCACTAAAGTGAAGGCTAGAGGCTCACTGAAGGGAGGGCTAGAGGCTCACTAAAGTGAAGGCTAGAGGCTCACTGAAGGGAGGGCTAGAGGCTCACTGAAGGGAGTGCTAGAGGCTCACTAAAGTGAAGGCTAGAGGTACACTAAAGTGAAGGCTAGAGGCTCACTAAAGTGAAGGCTAGAGGCTCACTAAAGTGAAGGCTAGAGGCTCACTAAAGTGAAGGCTAGAGGCTCACTAAAGTGAAGGCTAGAGGCATACTAAAGTGAAGGCTAGAGGCTCACTAAAGTGAAGGCTAGAGGCTCACTAAAGTGAAGACTAGAGATACACTAAAGTGAAGGCTAGAGGCTCACTAAAGTGAAGACTAGAGATACACTAAAGTGAAGGCTAGAGGCTCACTGAAGTGAAGACTAGAGATACACTAAAGTGAAGGCTAGAGGCTCACTAAAGTGAAGGCTAGAGGCTCACTGAAGGGAGGGCTAGAGGCTCACTAAAGTGAAGGCTAGAGGCTCACTGAAGGGAGGGCTAGAGGCTCACTAAAGTGAAGGCTAGAGGCTCACTGAAGGGAGGGCTAGAGGCTCACTGAAGGGAGTGCTAGAGGCTCACTAAAGTGAAGGCTAGAGGCTCACTGAAGTGAAGGCTAGAGGCTCACTGAAGTGAAGGCTAGAGGCTCACTAAAGTGAAGGCTAGAGGCTCACTAAAGTGAAGGCTAGAGGCTCACTAAAGTGAAGGCTAGAGATACACTAAAGTGAAGGCTAGAGGCTCACTAAAGTGAAGGCTAGAGGCTCACTAAAGTGAAGACTAGAGATACACTAAAGTGAAGGCTAGAGGCTCACTAAAGTGAAGACTAGAGATACACTAAAGTGAAGGCTAGAGGCTCACTGAAGTGAAGACTAGAGATACACTAAAGTGAAGGCTAGAGGCTCACTAAAGTGAAGGCTAGAGGCTCACTGAAGGGAGGGCTAGAGGCTCACTAAAGTGAAGGCTAGAGGCTCACTGAAGGGAGGGCTAGAGGCTCACTAAAGTGAAGGCTAGAGGCTCACTGAAGGGAGGGCTAGAGGCTCACTGAAGGGAGTGCTAGAGGCTCACTAAAGTGAAGGCTAGAGGCTCACTGAAGTGAAGGCTAGAGGCTCACTGAAGTGAAGGCTAGAGGCTCACTAAAGTGAAGGCTAGAGGCTCACTAAAGTGAAGGCTAGAGATACACTAAAGTGAAGGCTAGAGGCTCACTAAAGTGAAGGCTAGAGGCTCACTAAAGTGAAGGCTAGAGGCTCACTGAAGTGAAGGCTAGAGGCTCACTGAAGTGAAGGCTAGAGGCTCACTGAAGTGAAGGCTAGAGGCTAAGATTTGTAAGCGTTTGCTGTTTTTTGTTGTCGCAGTTTTTTTTAATTTTTAATTTGGGTTTTTAAGGGGAGTGGGAGGGGAGTGGGAGGAGTTAATATTTTGAAATGAGGCGCAACCCAATATAGAGAACTGTATCACACTTTATTTACACCCACAGATGCTCACACATACCAAACATACATACCCACAGATAAGCTTTCAAAACATTCTACATTTATTTCGTTGACTATGTGCAAGTGATGGATCTTACATTTTTGATTTCGTACTCTGCAATGAGGCTGGGGAGGTTGAGCTTCCTCTTGTAGTTGGTGAAGAAGTTCCTGCACTGAGAGATGGTCTTACCTTCCAGAGCCTCAGAGAGAGCTTCACAATCCTTGCCATGGGCCCTGATCACTGTGGAGGAGAAGGAGGAGGAGGAGGGGGGGGGGGGGAGGTGGAGGTGGAGGAGGTAGTGGTGGAGGAGGAGGAAGAGGAGGACAAGGAGGAGGAGGAGGAGAGGGGGAGGAGAGGAGGTGGAGGAGGAGGGAGGAAGAGGAGAAGGGAGGAAGAGGAGGAGGGAGGAAGAAGAGGAGGAGGAGGAGAGGGGGAGGAGAGGAGGGAGGAAGAGGAGGAGGGAGGAAGAAGAGGGTAGACAAGGATGAGGGTAATTAGTCAAGGGTCAAGTGTGAGGTGCATTTTCTCACCATTCAGTGCTACTTCTATTTCCTCATCATTCCACTTGGTGGGTGCGGTGTTTCCCGACTTACGCGAGTACTACATAACACACACAAGGGTACTATACACGGAGAATAGCAGGTGTGTCAATGGGTGTGGTTTCTATATTTCATTAGAGTGGGTGTGGCCATTTAGTTGTATCCAAGCCTGCCCACACCCACACATATATGCATCCAAGCCTGCCCACACCCACACATATATGCATACACAACACAAACATATATACATCCACATGCATAGGAAGCATTGCTGCAGCAGGTTAAATATCTGGTTCCACCCATACCCTCGACTCTTTGGTGCCGATGAATAGTGAAGCTGCTGCTGTAGCAGACTACTGCAGCAATGAACCTTCCAGCGCATATCGAGGCAGGCAACAATAGAGTGAAGCTGCTGCTGTAGCAGACTACTGCAGCAATGAACCTTCCAGCGCATATCGAGGCATGCAACAATAGAGTGAAGCTGCTGCTGTAGCAGACTACTGCAGCAGTGAACCTTCCAGCGCATATCGAGGCAGGCAACAATCTCACATTGTTTCTCATGCGTCTCCAGCAGCATCCTCTCCCTTGCAAACATCATCTTTGCTTCACTAAAAAAAAGTAGAGTTGGTTCTTCCAGTGGACTTGGCCACTTGTTCTCTTCCAGGGGGTGCATTCTGACAAGTGGACTTGGTCACTTATTGTCTTCGATGGATTCATTATGACGAGTGCATGATCGAGTGAACTGTCAACTGACTTATTTTGACCTCTACAATATGTGGGCTCCCATAACATATACACACATTATACACATGTGTACATGTATATATACAGACATTATATATACACATACACTATGAACACACACACACATTATATACATGTGTACATGTGTATATATACATTACACACATTATATATACACATACACTATGAACACACACATTATATACATGTGTATATACACACACTTTATACACACACACACACTATACGCACATGCACACAGACATATATAACATTTACACATAAATACATGCAACACACACACCTCCAGAGGTCGTAGAGACTCCAAACTTTCAGTCCCCCCAGCTGATTCCCTCAAACACACCAACATCTGCTTGTTGTCCTGAACTCTTCTCTTCAACTCCTGGATGTCCCTGCAACAACAACAACAACAACAACATTGATGAACTGGCCCGGCCCTCCTTGAGGTTGTATGTCATGGCTGATAGTCGTGCACTCTGCTGGGTGTATGCACGCACCTGTCTAGTCTGCGGAGTTGAGCACTGTCTGTGTCATTGGAGAGGTCCACTAGCTCGTGGGTGTTCAGATATATCCCCCGAGGCAGTTGCTTCCCTTTCTGGAAGACAAGGCTTGGGGCTGGAAATACTAGCATCCCCGGGTGCGGGAGGCCTGCATGAAGATCGGAGCGGCTGGAACCCGACTTGTTGCTGTCTGTGTCGTCATTACTAACTGGCAGTCCAGCACTAGTGGAGAGGGAGGGAGGGAGAGGTGGGCGGAGGAAACAATATCATCCTCTTCTATATACATACCTCCACATTCTGTACCCCATTATGCCACAAGATCTTCCTCCACTCTCACCTCATCACGCCTCCCCTCTCACCCTCCTCCTTGCTCCTCACCCCTTCCCTCTCACCCTCCTCCTTGCTCCTAACCCCTCCCCTCTCACCTCCTTCCTTCACACCCCCTCTCATCTGACTCACCCCTCCCATCTCACCCTCCATGCCCCACCCATGCCTCTCACCCCAGCCTCCTCCCATTTCTCCGTGTTTGTTTATCCATGAGTGAGTATTGGGAATAGCTTCTCTTCCACAAGTAGTAGTACTTGACTAGTGAACTGATGGGTTTCTCCGGGAGCATGGCACGAATACGCTGGAAGTTCTTGCCATGGTAGTGGAAGGCCTGCTGGAAGATCACCTTGTCCTCCATGGACCACTCCTCTAAAAGAGAGCAAGAGAGTGGTAGATTGATGATGACCCTTTACCGGGAACATTCATGTATTGTCAAGGGGGTACCTTTAAGGGGGCAGAAGTTTGGCATATTGTCAAGAGCCTTGTCTATGCAGTAGTTGTACCAATACAGCATGCCCAGAGCCTGGAGGCATAGCAGTCCATATGTGGCATCATGTTATTGCGTGTGATCTATATATACTAACACGGGCTCACCTGTTCAATGCTGTAACCAAACTTGTCCTTGGATACAAGTAGATACTCGTCGACTACACATACACACACACACACACCGGGAGAGAGGAAGAGATTACAGCGACTGCAAAATTATTACACATGCCACAGATTACAGGAGGCCTGAGACGTGAGATGTTATTGGTTTGTTTATGACTTGGACGTTAGTCCAGGACAAAATGTTGAACTCTCTACTTGTTAATCTAATGCAGAAGCTATACCTCGGGAACCTTTCATGTCATGCTCATCATCGTAGGTTTGTGTATAGCTGGCTATCGGTATCAAGCTCACACGAGTCTTAGCATCTCATTATTCCTGGTGAAGGTTAGAGCATCTAGCTGAAATGTTGAGAGAGTAAAAATTCAAGTTGATTATTGAGAAGTTATTGTAATCCAGCAATGCTGTAGACAATCTGAGGGTTATCTTGGCTGCGTCAAGTACAAAGTTCTTGTCTACCTCATACTGGCTAGGGCTATATATAGCATGGACTGGGATCAGGGCTAATATGGTGCTATATATAGCATGGACTGAGGTCAGGGCTAATACTGTCTAGGGCTATATATAGCATGAACTAGCTAATACTTATATATAGCATGGACTGGGATCAGGGCTAGGGTTATATATATAACATGGACTAGGATCAGGGCCAATACTGGCTAGGGCTATATATAGCATGGACTTGGAAACAGGGCTAATACTGGCTAGGGCTATATATAGCATGGACTGGGATCAGGGCTAATATACTGGCTAGGGTTATATATAGCATGGACTGGGATCAGGGTTATATATAGCATGGACTGGGATCAGGGCTATTACTGGCTAGGGCTACATATAGCATGGACTTGTAACAGGAACAATCTATTTTTCAGGAATTGTCACATCATCAGTAGACCACTGAGGTTAATTAGAGGAATGCCATTTAATTAGTGATGAAGGTTAATGAAAGTAAATGTTTAATTAAGAGTATTAGGTAAGAGTGTGAGGGTTAATTAGGGAAATGAAGTTTAGAGTATATGAATTTCAATTAGAGTTAACTAGAATACTGAACTTTAGGGTAAAGAAGTTTAATTAGAGTGATCATGGTGAGAACAAAAGTTTAATTGGAGTTAATGAAGTCTAATTAGAATGTTAATTAATAGATTAATTGGAATAATTTACATAGTCTAATTATAGTTATTGAAGGTGATTTGGCTAATTAGAAGGATGTGAGTAACAAAGTTACTTAGAATAATGAGTGTATTATGGTACGTGTTGATATGCTTCAAACCTCAACATATTTTGTAAAATTATGTGAACAGATAAAGCACAGGCCAATGCACTGACTATGAATAATTAACAACTCACTATCTTCTTCACACAGCTTATTTGTAGGAGTCCACACCTTCACAGATCCCACCGTCCCAACTCTGCTCACTCTTCCTAATAGCATGACATCATACATTAATTACAGCCCCAACTCTGCCCACTCTTCCTAATAGCATGACATCATACATTAATTACAGCCCCAACTCTGCTCACTCTTCCTAATAGCATGACATCATACATTAATTACAGCACCAACTCTGCCCACTCTTCCTAATAGCATGACATCATACATTAATTACAGCACCAACTCTGCTCACTCTTCCTAATAGCATGACATCATACATTAATTACAGCACCAACTCTGCCCACTCTTCCTAATAGCATGACATCATACATTAATTACAGCCCCAACTCTGCTCACTCTTCCTAATAGCATGACATCATACATTAATTACAGCTCCAACTCTGCTCACTCTTCCTAATAGCATGACATCATACATTAATTACAGCCCCAACTCCTAATAGCATGACATCATACATTAATTACAACCCCAACTCTGCTCACTCTTCCTAATAGCATGACATCATACATTAATTACAGCCCCAACTCTGCTCACTCTTCCTAATAGTATGACATCATACATTAATTATAGTACAGTGGCAGCATCAACTCCAAAATTCACTCACTGGGCTAGTTGAGGGCTATATATCTATAGGGTTGTGTAGTATCCACTGGGCTAGTTGAGGGCTATATATCTATAGGGTTGTGTAGTATCCACTGGGCTAGTCGAGGGCTATATATCTATAGGGTTGTGTGGTATCCACTGGGCTAGTTGAGGGCTATATATCTATAGGGTTGTGTGGTATCCACTGGGCTAGTTGAGGGCTATATATCTATAGGGTTGTGTGGTATCCACTGGGCTAGTTGAGGGCTATATATCTATAGGGTTGTGTAGTATCCACTGGGCTAGTCGAGGGCTATATATCTATAGGATTGTGTGGTATCCACTGGGCTAGTTGAGGGCTATATATCTATAGGGTTGTGTGGTATCCACTGGGCTAGTTGAGGGCTATATATCTATAGGGTTGTGTGGTATCCACTGGGCTAGTTGAGGGCTATATATCTATAGGGTTGTGTGGTATCCACTGGGCTAGTTTAGGGCATATCTATAGGGTTGTGTGGTATCCACTGGGCTAGTTGAGGGCTATATATCTATAGGGTTGTGTGGTATCCACTGGGCTAGTTGAGGGCTATATATCTATAGGGTTGTGTAGTATCCACTGGGCTAGTTGAGGGCTATATATCTATAGGGTTGTGTGGTATCCACTGGGCTAGTTGAGGGCTATATATCTATAGGGTTGTGTGGTATCCACTGGGCTAGTTGAGGGCTATATATCTATAGGGTTGTGTAGTATCCACTGGGCTAGTTGAGGGCTATATATCTATAGGGTTTTGTAGTATCCACTGGGCTAGTTGAGGGCTATATATCTATAGGGTTGTGTGGTATCCACTGGGCTAGTTGAGGGCTATATATCTATAGGGTTGTGTGGTATCCACTGGGCTAGTTGAGGGCTATATATCTATAGGGTTGTGTAGTATCCACTGGGCTAGTTGAGGGCTATATATCTATAGGGTTGTGTAGTATTCACTGGGCTAGTTGAGGGCTATATATCTATAGGGTTGTGTGGTATCCACTGTGCTAGTTGAGGGCTATATATCTATAGGGTTGTGTGGTATCCACTGGGCTAGTTGAGGGCTATATATCTATAGGGTTGTGTGGTATCCACTGGGCTAGTTGAGGGCTATATATCTATAGGGTTGTGTGGTATCCACTGGGCTAGTTGAGGGCTATATATCTATAGGGTTGTGTAGTATCCACTGGGCTAGTTGAGGGCTATATATCTATAGGGTTGTGTGGTATCCACTGGGCTAGTTGAGGGCTATATATCTATAGGGTTGTGTGGTATCCACTGGGCTAGTTGAGGGCTATATATCTATAGGGTTGTGTGGTATCCACTGGGCTAGTTGAGGGCTATATATCTATAGGGTTGTGTAGTATCCACTGGGCTAGTCGAGGGCTATATATCTATAGGGTTGTGTGGTATCCACTGGGCTAGTTGAGGGCTATATATCTATAGGGTTGTGTGGTATCCACTGGGCTAGTTGAGGGCTATATATCTATAGGGTTGTGTGGTATCCACTGGGCTAGTTGAGGGCTATATATCTATAGGGTTGTGTGGTATCCACTGGGCTAGTTGAGGGCTATATATCTATAGGGTTGTACTGGGCAAGAGTATGCCATGTAAACATTCTCCACATACCTCCTCCAGCGAGCAGATCGGGGACTGTGGCTTGGAACTCCACCCCAACACGCATGCTTGGATCTGTGGGATGAAGGAGAGGATGAGGGAAGGACAGGGAGTACGATTAATTAATGCCTATTTCACCCTCTTAAGGGGGGAAGAGGGCTGAAAACACATATTTTTTCAAAAATTTTTTTTGGGGCCCAAAAGGGTTCATAGTATGTCTGGAGTTTGAGTTTCAAGTTTCAGAGCAAGTGAATACTTGCATCAGAAGATATAGCCATTTTTATACAGTGCATTATTATTCCATTTCATTTCATTTCACTTCACATTGGAAGAGGTTCTCTCCCAGTCTTACCTGGCTACAATCGGGCGGTCGGCGATGATCGCCTACCCAAAATACAGTTTTTATATATCAAAATGTTGCCAATTTCATGGAGACCCTTACCAGTCGTTTGCGCAATGAATTGGCCAGGCGGGGGGGTAGTGCGCAACCTCTAAGACAAGCACGTTTTTTCACGTGTTTTTTAGTCGGTTCGCTTGAAACTTTCACACTGTTGAGTTATGGGGAAGAGAACAGAGAAGCATTTTAAACAGAAAGGCCAAGGATTCAAGAAGAGTGACGACAAGAAGAAGAAAGCCCTACAGGCGGCTGTTGTTGAGCCTGTCACAGTAGCCGCGCCAGGCAAGTTTTAATGTTTATCTCCGTACTAAAAAGTTACTAGCTGTTTCCTTCCTTTGTTAGTGAGTCTCTTGGATCCTGTAGGTGGGATAGCGCCTTCTGTGAACCTTCACTTACCTTCCAATCAATTGCAAATGTCTGAAGAGAGGCCAGTTCCATTTGTGACTATGACCAGTGACTATGCCCAGGAAGAAGTTGGCTCTCATGGATCGTTCAGCTGCTTCTGTGGCTGTTGCTACTGGATCTACTGGCTCTACCTCTTTGGACTCGGGTGGTGTTGGAGAACTAGGTAAGGGTAATCGTATAATAAACTTAGATAAGCTTAGAGAGGTCATAGAAAGGTGTAATAAGTGTATTCAATGTGGTAACTGAGCTCCCTTGCAACTGAAGCCCGTAGGGCAGGCATGGTGTCTCACTTTTTGTTCAAATTGTAGTAACACTCGAGACATCTCAAACCCTGTATCTGTAGAAGCATTCTTTGAACATCCAGTCAGTGCTGGGTGCGCTCGCATTGCTGGAATTAGTCATTCTGGTCTGGAAGATATCACTGCAGTCATGGATATGTTGCCCCCTCTTGGTTCCACTTGTTTTTTTAAATATACTAGGTCAATAGGGAGTGACGCAAATGCAGTAACAGAGTATTATGTTGGATGCCGCTCATAGGTTAAATGATTTTTATAGGGTTAGGCATGAAGACATCATTGATGTTAGTATTACTGTTGACGGCACATGGCTTAGACAGGGCCACAAATCAAATTATGGCTTGGTTGTGGTGATGTCTTGGGACACTGGAGAAGTTTTAGATTATTATCTTATGTCTAAGTTCTGTCAAGCTTGTGCGCGAAGACCTGAAGATGAAACAGTAGCAAGTTACACGGAATGGTTTGAGGGTCACAAGGTAAAAATTGTGAGGCCAATTTTGATGGCTCTTCGGGTTCTATGGAAGTTGTAGGAACACAAACTTTTTTAGCGTTCAGTGGAGACTGAAGCTTAGGTACACACACATAAATTAGTGATGGGTATACAAATGCACATAAACGGTTGTTTGAAGTCAAGCCTTACGGTCCTAGTGTCTTTGGGTGGTGATAGGGGGGTTAGTCGTGTGTCTATAGTTAAAATGCAAACCTACTTTAGGGGAGCAATTAGAAAGGACAACCTAGAGGGGATGATTTGCGATGTGAAAGCGATTTTTTATCACTCTTAGTCAACTATGGAACATCCCAACACGAGTATTGTCCTACAGGAGTTTTGAGTTGGTGTAGACAGAACATATGAGTGCAACAAGTGTCAGGCTTGCTGTCGAGAGGCAACAGAGTTCAATGGAGGGCGGAGCATTGTATGGTCCTGGCATGGGGGACCTGTAACATTTTATTTTGTTATGTGTCTTTTGCTTTCTATTGTCAAACAGAGATTACTGGAAGATACTTTTGTTTATGTGTCTTTTTGTCAAGCTTAGGAATTAGTGGAGGATGACTTGTTTGTGTTCTATTGTTTTTCAGGGATTACTGGAGGGTGTCGGAAGACATGTGTGGAGGGTGACGATGGATGGACCTGGGCATGGGAGCCCTGCAAATGATGACGTGTTTATGTTTGCTAATTCAATATTAGCAAAGCAACATACATGTAACAAGTCTGATGCGTCTTTTAATTTATGTGTATGTATATATATATATATTGTTGGTTTTCAGGTTGTAGTTAGGATGTAGGATACTGCTGTTGTTGAAAAAATAAAGGACTGTGAAAAGTCAAACATTTTGTTTGTACACACAATTCTAGTAATGAGGGATGTATTCTGGTGAACAGGGGGTGTTTCTGGCAGCTGGGATGTGATTACAAACTGCTTGGACTTCAAGGCTCAATATCTCTGAAGTGATTTTTGAAAAACCGTTCAAATGATAACTTGAATATTTTTTATCCTTTGATTAAAAAAAATATATCATTTGAAAGCAATTTTTATATTCTACAACTTGCGCGAGAGTTTTTGTTTGATAGCATTACTAAAAAAGACCTATAGATGAAAATGTAACGTGATGTCATAAAGCTATGTTCAGAAAATGAGTGAAAAAAACATTTTTTCAAAATTTCAAGACGCGCAGTTTGTAGTGCTCATTATGATTGACTAATGGACCGAATAAGAGCCTCGCAAAGGTCGTTACTGCAACGTGGTTTACTTAACGGCTTACGGTCCGCACTGGAAGAGCCTATAATGAGCTAGGAAAAAATTATGGCAAAACAAAATAACAAAAGAGACTTACCATTAGAAAGTATAGACTGCAAGCTATAATTTGATATATAAATCGGGAAACTAGAGTGAATGCGAGCAAAGATATGGTACTTTATATGAGACCACGCGATACGCAGCCTTCTTTCCCCCTTAAGCTTATTCTGTGAGAACTGCAGGTATGGACTAGTGCCAAGCTACTAGTGGGCATCTCACATGAATTCATCAGTACGACATTCCACCCTTACCAACCCCTGAATGTCACAAGCAAGACTGAGCAACTTCATGTTCACAAGATCTGACAGACAAACGTATCGATTTTCTTTATTAGAACGCGCACTCAAATAAAACGCACCCTAGATTAGCGCGCCCTAGATTAGAAGCGATGAAGCTGACTATGAAGGACGCAAACTAGATGAAAGATGTTCAACGAAACTGAACAGAGGAGGATGGCTGGAGCACAAACACTGCTGCTATGAACACTGCCACTATGAACACTGCCACTATGAACACTGCCACTATGAACACTGCCGCTATGAACACTGCCGCTATGAACACTGCCGTTATGAACACTGCCACTATGAACACTGCCACTATGAACACTGCCACTATGAACACTGCCACTATGAACACTGCTGCTATGAACACTGCTACTATGAACACTGCTATTATGAACACTCACTGCCACTATGAACACTCACTGCCACTATGAACACTGCCACTATGAACACTGCCACTATGAACACTGCCACTATGAACACCGCTACTATGAACACCGCTACTATGAACACTGCCACTATGAACACTGCCACTATGAACACTGCCGCTATGAACACTGCCGCTATGAACACTGCCGCTATGAACACTGCCACTATGAACACTGCCGCTATGAACACTGCCCCTATGAACACTGCCACTATGAACACTGCCACTATGAACACTGCCGCTATGAACACTGCCGCTATGAACACTGCTGCTATGAACACTGCCACTATGAACACTGCCACTATGAACACTGCCACTATGAACACTGCCACTATGAATACTGCCACTATGAACACTGCCACTATGAACACTGCCACTATGAACACTGCCACTATGAACACTGCTGCTATGAACACTGCCACTATGAACACTGCCACATGAACACTGCTACTATGAACACTGCTACTATGAACACTGCCACTATGAACACTGCCACTATGAACACTGCCACTATGAACACTGCCACTATGAACACTGCCACTATGAACACTGCTACTAGCTGTAATGAGCACTGCTACTAGCTGTAATGAGCACTGCTACTAGCTGTAATGAACACTGCTACTAGCTGTAATGAGCACTGCTACTAGCTGTAATGAGCACTGCTACTAGCTGTAATGAACACTGCTACTAGCTGTAATGAGCACTGCTACTAGCTGTGATGAACACTGCTACTAGCTGTAATGAGCACTGCTACCAGCTGTAATGAACACTGCTACCAGCTGTGATGAACACTGCTACCAGCTGTGATGAACACTGCTACCAGCTGTGATGAACACTGCTACTAGCTGTAATGAACACTGCTACTAGCTGTAATGAGCACAGCTACTAGCTGTAATGAACACTGCTACTAGCTGTAATGAACACTGCTACTAGCTGTAATGAGCACTGCTACTAGCTGTAGTGAGCACTGCTACTAGCTGAAATGAACACTGCTACTAGCTGTAGTGAACACTGCTACTAGCTGTAATGAACACTGCTACTAGCTGTAATGAGCACTGCTACTAGCTGTAATGAACACTGCTACTAGCTGTAATGAGCACTGCTACTAGCTGTAATGAGCACTGCTACTAGCTGTAATGAACACTGCTACCAGCTGTAATGAGCACTGCTACCAGCTGTAATGAACACTGCTACCAGCTGTAATGAGCACTGCTACTAGCTGTAATGAGCACTGCTACTAGCTGTAATGAACACTGCTACCAGCTGTAATGAACACTGCTACCAGCTGTAATGAACACTGCTACTAGCTGTAATGAACACTGCTACTAGCTGTAATGAACACTGCTACCAGCTGTAATGAACACTGCTACCAGCTGTAATGAACACTGCTACTAGCTGTAATGAACACTGCTACCAGCTGTATGAACACTGCTACTAGCTGTAATGAACACTGCTACCAGCTGTATGAACACTGCTACTAGTGCTACTAGCTGTAATGGAGGAAATACGGTAATTTAATCGATGACTTTGTAGATAAAGGGCGAACAAATATTTCGTAAACAATCTGCCAGCTCTCAGTTGACATAACGAAATTACAATGACCTTCTCTATAATCACTTCAATTTTACTCTATGCACCACGAGATATAAACCACACCCAGGCACAATAATAATAATAATAAAATAAGACATGCTTGATATTAAATGCTTGATATTAAAGAATGATTACAGAAAAATTATGATGGTCGTAGTTTCTGTTCTGGTTCTTGATAGTGGCACCATTTATTTTATTACTACTACTACTACTATTATTACTACTACTACTATTATTACTACTACTATTATTACTACTACTATTACTATTACTACTATTACTAAATACTACTATTATTACTACTACTATTACTACTATTATTATTACTACTACTATTATTACTACTACTACTATTACTACTATACTACTACTACTACTACTATTATTAATACTACTACTATTATTACTACTACTACTATTACAACTACTACTACTATTATTATTACTACTACTATTATTACTACTACTATTACTGCTACTATTATTATTACTACTACTATTATTACTACTACTATTACTACTACTATTATTACTACTACTACTATTATTACTACTACTACTATTACTACTACTACTACTATTATTATTACTACTATTATTACTACTACTATTATTACTACTTTATTACTACTACTATTATTACTACTACTATTACTGCTACTATTATTATTACTACTACTATTATTACTACTACTATTATTACTACTACTACTATTAATATTACTACTACTACTACTACTATTATTACTACTACTACTAGTATTATTACTAGTACTACTACTATTATTATTACTACTACTATTATTACTACTACTACTACCACTATTATTATTACTAGTACTACTACTATTATTATTACTACTACTATTATTACTACTACTACTACCACTATTATTATTATATTTTTCATTATCGATTTATTTGTTTGATTATTATTATTACACACAACACACTCATACGCACACACCACACACACACACACACTCATGCACGCACACACACACATGCGCACACACACACGTACCTCGGTTACCTATGGCCTCCATGCTGCCTCCATGTCCCTGCAATGCTCGTTGGATGCTCCGTGTGTTCATGACAACAACAAAACAAAACTACACAAACAACAACAACAGCATCAACAACAACAGCATCAACTACAACAGCATCAACAACAACAGCATCAACTACAACAGCAACAACAATAACAACATCATCAACTACATAGCAACAGTGGCTGCGAGACACGTAGCAGCAACAGAATAAAAGACAAAGATAGTAAGATTCTCTCCTTACCTTCAACTACCGCCACCACTATACTGTACTACTCCACAAGACTGTTACTACTACTACTACTACTATACTGTACTACTCCACAAGACTGTTACTACTACTACTATTACTACCACTATATACTGTACTACTCCACAAGACTGTTACTACTATTACTACTAACACTATACTGTACTACTCCACAAGACTGTTACTATTACTACTACTACTATACTGTACTACTCCACAAGACTGTTGCTACTACTACTATACTATTACTACCACTATACTGTACTACTCCACAAGACTGTTACTACTACCACTATACTGTACTACTCCACAAGACTGTCACTATAGCTACAACCATACTCTACTAGTCTACTGCTATGCTACTATAGGGTGGGTGAGGACTACAGTTTTTCAACCCAACACGAGTCTTAGCATCACATGATGAAGGCTAGAGCATCTGTCAAGAAGCAAATATTAAGTTGATCATTGAGAATATCACTATACTACTTCTACTATATTAGGGAGTAGACTAGCACTCCTGTATCGCACTGCTGTGGCCAACTTTTTAAAATGGCTGATGACAACTCCCACGCCCACTTAAAAATCACATCTCAGCTACATACAACTAGAATGGCAGTACCAGCTGCCATTTGCCATTAGCTCCAAAAAGACTCCCAACATGTCTAGAAACCCTCCAAAGGTGGAAAGTGGAAAATCTAAAAGACTAACAACAACTTGAAATTCATCGACAAGAATATTGGGGAGTGCAGTAGCACTTCCTAATGGCGGCCGAAAAGCCAACCAAGTCTATCTAAAGCTCACTCTGGCAGGTTTCTCAAGTATCATGAACGTGACTTCAGCCGATTTTGACCCCAAAATAGTTTTTGAGTGTGCTTGAATCCTTCGTGAAGGTAGTAAACCACACCTCCCCAACTTCCCCAAACATCAAAACATGTGAAAATATTCTTGTACCAATACATCTAAGTATGTATCTAAGCAGCTATCTATGTACAGTAGGCGCAAAAACACTCTGCATTGCGTTTAAACCCAGCGCTGGTGTAGCGGCTAACAGCATGCGTTTTCGTTCAGACGCACGAAACTTTTAGACATTTTTGGCGGAATGGATCGTCGGAAGTTGCACGTGGGAGGGAGTGATTTGAGTTCATGACTTTTAGCGAGAGGACGGTGCATTCATCTTACAAGAAACAGAGAATTTTATATCTTAATTTTAAAGGGTTGAAGGTGCCAACCATTGTCAGGACCTTGGAGATGGCCACGAGGCAGGGGTCGACTACTTCTTAAAGAACTATCGAGAAACCCACACGATAGCCAGGCGGTTGGGTAGTGGGAGACATTCGAAGATAACGGTAGCCGTCCTAGTGATAGTGGAAGAGAAGATGCAAATTGACAACTGCCTGCCAGCTGCACGAGCACCTCAACAAAAAGGGCTATCCATTGTCTGTCGTTGAGGACTATTCTACTGTGTGGAATGTCACTCGGATGGACTTTTCGGGGTAGCTCCTCCTGCCAGTTAATAAGAGACGTCAACAAGGTTCGTTGTTAGCTTTGGATTCTTAAGGCTGTGTGTTGCTGACTTCATTTAGCTGATAAGGAGACTGGCTCAATGCTGCTAACTGACACTTCCTGGGCTCCTACTTGCTTGCTATGGGAGGCTCTGCTAAGCTAGTTTGTTTTCAGTTAAGCTGCTTAACAATGCCAAAAGTTTATGCTGAAGCTTGCCCTGTTCATGTAGTGGCTGTGTATGATCATTCTCCTTGCTTTTATAATCCTCATTCCATCTTTAGATCAAGAGGTTAGAGTGGGCATGACAATTTGTGGGAGAGGTGGCTGATGGGTTCGAAAATGTCCTCTGGACAGATGAATGCCGAGTCCGACTTGAAACCCACCGACACTTTTGTTGTAGGAAGACTGGAACCTGAGAAGAACAAACCTAGGCAATCATATGCCGCTCTTCCACCGCAAGGGAGAGATTGGAACCTGAGAAGAACAAACCAAGGCAATCATATGCCGCTCTTCCACCGCAAGGGAGGTTGTGTGCATTTGTTGTGTTACAAGGTCATTTTTTTGTTCTTCATCCAATGAGTTGATTTGATTGTTAAAATGTTGCTCTTTTAATGAGCTTTCCGAATATTTGGTTGTAGCTGCTTCTAGTGTAGTTAATCCAGCATTTCCCCATATTGCATCATCAGCTACCCAGGTGTCTACAACTTTGGCAAGACCCAGACAAATCACATGCTTGCAATTTAAACATTGAGCTTGTGATGATCTTTAGCACGATGAAAGATCAGAGTAAAGTTTAATTTTAATTAAGGTGGCTAAATCTTTGAGTCGGCCGTCAGATTTGAAATCACCAACTTTTAGTGAAAAATCAAAATAAAGCAGACCAGAATGACGAAAAACTCAAATAAATGCACACCAGAATGATGCAATCACAGGTTGCTACGCCGCTAGAATAGAACTCGATTCTTATCAAGCGGTGCGACGCGATTTTGTGTTCACAATATTTAAAAAATGACGCATCGCATCGCGTCTCAACCCTTGAGCATTTGCATATTGTGAATCAGCCTTAAGCCATTGCTATGAAAGAACCTTTGTCTTCAATTCCCAGGGCAAAGCATCCTGTCAAGGTTCATGTGTGGGCAGGCATCAGTGGACAAGGGGAAACTGGAATATGTATCTTCGATGGCATCATGCAGGCAGCTCTGTAAGTAGAAATTTTGGAAAAAGCATTGCTGCCCTACATCCAAGAGGTTTGCCCTGGACATCGGTTTATGCAGGACAATGACCCAAAACACACTTCCCGTTTGGCAAGACAATTCTTTGAGTCAAACTCTATCAACTGGTGGAAAACTCCGCCGGAATCTCCCGACACAAATCCGATAGAAAACTTGTGGCATGAGTTTAAGGAATACACGAGGAGAGAAGTTCAGCCGAGAAACAAGGAAGAGTTGGTGGCAGGGATAAAAAGGTTTTGGGAAACAGTGGATGGAGTTAAATGTCAGAGGTATATCCGACATCTGAGAAGAGTAATTCCTCGGATGATTTAACTAAACGTGCTGCAACTGAATATTAATAAGCACTTGCATGCACATTTGCTTTTAGGTTCTTATATTCTCTAATTCTTGAGAAACCACGAATGTCTATACCACGTGAACACCTCTGCATGTAGAAGTTATTAGAATGCACCACGTGGGCACCTCTGCCCCACGTGGGCACCTCTGTAGGTAGAAGTTACTATAAACATAATTAACATGAAGCGATGCACAAGACTAATTAACAAAAAGGAGAAATAGGTTTTCCTAATTTTTTAGACGTCACACTTTGCAAGAATGCACCACGTGGGCACCTCTGCCCCACGTGGGCACCTCTGTAGGTAGAAGTTACTATAAACATAATTAACATGAAGCGATGCACAAGACTAATTAACAAAAAGGAGAAATAGGTTTTCCTAATTTTTTAGACGTCACACTTTGCAAAGACTGACTAATGAACTATATGCCCAGCAACTTGTAGTTCTATGAGCCTCCTGGTGCCTGTTGGGTTGCATCATGGGGGGAATAAACAGCATTTACCTGATGCATCCACAATTGTGAATTCAAGCCTGTAGGGCATGGTTGCCATACAGGCTTGAATTCACAATTGTGGACCATTAGGTAAATGCTCTCTCTCTATATATATACATTTCTCTCATTCTTTAACTGGTGGACCAGGAAGCTCCCTGCATCAAGGGTTGGTTGATGTTGGCGGGCATCAGTAGACAAGGGAACAGGAATGACATTACATGTAGCAAAGCTAGCGAGACTAATTAACAACAATTATTAAATGATTTAATTAATTATTATGTGACGAGCAATTTATTTCGAGTTGTCTCGGCCTCTTTGATGTCTGTTGTATTGATCCCCTGGGTGCCTCCAGAACTGTGGATACATCATGTAAATACTTTTCTTTTTAATTTCTTTAAAAGGTAGAGCAGGAAGCTCCCTATTCCCATGGGGATATATCTTCTTTAAGATATCACTCCACACACGGCTTCCTTAGCCAACTTGCAGGCCATGTCCCAACTTTGCTGGTGTTGACCAGCTTGGGATATTTACACTAAACTTCCTCGATGGTTGTGAGGTTATGCTGATGTATTGCAGATGAGGGAAGTGAATTTGACCCACAGACAGCTGGTGCGAAAGGTTGATCGCCCTTGGGCATCTGTGCTGCTGTTGCCAGGGGTGGGGTCCCAACTGCAGGTGGAGGCGGTGGGTCACAACTGCAGGTGGAGGCAGTGGGTCCCAACTGCAGGTGGAGGCAGTGGGTCCCAACTGCAGGTGGAGGCAGTGGGTCCCAACTGCAGGTGGAGGTGTCCCAAATAGAGGCATTGGTGCCCGAGGTGACAATAAGCAGGGGCATGTGGCAACTAGGCTGTGGCGGGATCAATTATGTCTTGCTGATTGATGTGCCACGATAATGAAAGCTGTTGTTATGCAATATTATTTGACATGGGCACTAGGACTGAAATGGAGCAGTTAGAGACTAATAAGACGACCTCTAACAACCTTCCTTCACATCACTCGACACCATGCAGATCCAAGGCCTCTGTTCAATCTACCCGCTCCTAGACCACACCCCAGAAGTCTCGACCACACCCCAGAAGTCTGATGCAGGAAGTAGGTAAATCTCAGGGGGACTGGTGAAGATGTGCTAATCTTTCATTACTCATTTCTATATAAAGACTAACGAAAAGGACATGTGCGGGTGGAGTTCGTCTGACCAAGCGACGTAGAGGAGTTGCTCCCATGGGCAAGTTTAATAATCCTAACTTCATTTGCTACTTTTAAAATGATATATTTTTTTAATAGGAAGGGTATCGGATGTTACTCAGCCTGAACCCTGAACCCATATCTCCCTTCCCACCTGTGAGCTATCTCCCACCCAGTCAGGCAGGCCATCTCCATCTACCAGCCCATCTCCTCCCAGTCAGTCAGGCCATCTCCATCTACCAGCACATCTCCTCCAAGTCAGGCAGGCCATCTCCATCTACCAGCCCATCTCCTCCCAGTCAGTCAGGCCATCTCCATCTACCAGCCCATCTCCTCCAAGTCAGGCAGGCCATCTCCATCTACCAGCCCATCTCCTCCCAGTCAGGCAGACCATCTCCATCTACCAGCCCATCTCCTCCCAGTCAGACAGGCCATCTCCATCTACCAGCCCATCTCCTCCCAGTCAGGCAGGCCATCTCCATCTACCAGCCCATCTCCTCCCAGTCAGGCAGGCCATCTCCATCTACCAGCCCATCTCCTCCCAGTCAGTCAGGCCATCTCCATCTACCAGCCCATCTCCTCCCAGTCAGGCAGGCCATCTCCATCTACCAGCCCATCTCCTCCCAGTCAGGCAGGCCATCTCCATCTACCAGCCCATCTCCTCCAAGTCAGGCAGGCCATCTCCATCTACCAGCCCATCTCCTCCCAGTCAGGCAGGCTATCTCCATCTACCAGCCCATCTCCTCCCAGTCAGTCAGGCCATCTACCAGCCCATCTCCTCCCAGTCAGGCAGGCCATCTCCATCTACCAGCTCATCTCCTTTACCTCCCAGCCAGTTTCGGAATTGTTTAGATGCTGCAAATTCTGAGACAGGTGATTCAAATACTCCTGAGTTCAAATGAAGGCAATGGGTCTTTCTAGAGCAGTGTAAAAAATGCTTATGTTTCACAGATTCTTGGTTCGTGGAGAATGACACCAACCACATGCTGGCCAGAGTGGACTTCCTTACCAATAGCAGAAATCTCTCCCTCATAAACAATTGTCCCCACCTTAACTCCACAGGCACCAAGGTGCCCCGTAGCACTTTGGCTTGTGGGACCACAGACACCGAGTCCTCCGTGGGCCAAAAGACCAAAATAAATTCTAAACAAATACCCTATTGGATCACTTCACCATATTTGATGTCACATACAATTTGGTTCTCCTTTTGGATAACTTTAGACAAACAATCATCATGCAGCCACAGTGAAGCTAAAGTATCCATCCATCAAATCTGAGCCACAAGCTGCTAGACCCACTAGCTGGTGGAGCTTTCAATATTAACTCTCTAATCTAAGCTAGACCCACTAGTTGGTGGAGCTTTCAATATTAACTCTCTAATCTAAGCCACAAGCTGCTAGACCCACTAGCCGGTGGAGCTTTCAATATTAACTCTCTAATCTAAGCCACAAGCCACTAGCTGGTGGAGCTTTCAATATTAACTCTCTAATCTGAGCCACAAGCTGCTAGACCCACTAGCTGGTGGAGCTTTCAATATTAACTCACTAATCTAAGCCACAAGCTGCTAGACCCACTCGCTGGTGGAGCTTTCAATATTAACTCTCTAATCTGAGCCACAAGCTGCTAGACCCACTAGCTGGTGGAGCTTTCAATATTAACTCTCTATCTAAGCCACAAGCAGCTAGACCCACTAGCTGGTGGAGCTTTCAATATTAACTCTCTAATCTAAGCCACAAGCTGCTAGACCCACTAGCCGGTGGAGCTTTCAATATTAACTCTCTAATCTAAGCCACAAGCCACTAGCTGGTGGAGCTTTCAATATTAACTCTCTAATCTGAGCCACAAGCTGCTAGACCCACTAGCTGGTGGAGCTTTCAATATTAACTCACTAATCTAAGCCACAAGCTGCTAGACCCACTCGCTGGTGGAGCTTTCAATATTAACTCTCTATCTAAGCCACAAGCAGCTAGACCCACTAGCTGGTGGAGCTTTCAATATTAACTCAGCCACAAGCTGCTAGACACACTAGCTGGTGGAGCTTTCAATATTAACTCTCTAATCTGAGCCACAAGCTGCTAAACCCACTAGCTGCTGGAGCTTTCAATATTAACTCTCTAATCTAAGCCACAAGCTGCTAGACCCACTAGCTGGTGGAGCTTTCAATATTTGTTTTTCTTGAACATGTGAAATAGCCATTGTACCAAAGCAGCCATTTTCTGTTGTTCTAGCTAGAAAGGCCTGGACTGCCTGGTGGGCCAGTATTGGGCCAGTGTTGGGCCCTGCTGTTTGTTCCTCTTTACTAAAAGCAAAATAGCTCAATTAGTACAAAATTAGCTAAGGAAAGTACCATCCAGTATTCCTCTCGTTCTATCTATACCAACAAACTAAAACTAAAACTCAATTCCAACAGGTAGTAGGGATCTAGCAGATTCCAATTACAGCAAATTAAGTATAACAAAAATGGTAAGTGAGAGAAGGAAACTTTCTGCCTTCAGAGGTGGTGTCCCTCAACATTTCCCTTAAACTCGCACAGAAAATAACTCGGAACTCCAGCCGGTCCACTCATGTAACAAGTAACAGAAGTTGACCTTGGCCCGTTTTTGTTTTTACATGTGGTGGTCTACGCACGCGCCTGTCCAAGTGCTTAGTGTGCGATAAGGTTTAATAAAACGTAGCGAGCATTTGTGATAAAACGTAGTGAGCGTTTGAACCCTTTGTATTGTACGTTCCTTCAGCGTTTCTTTGGCCAACGGTCTTGCGTTGCACGTATGTTGGGTATAAACGCAATGCTAAGTTTTTTTGGTCTCCCACTGTATCTATGTATGTACATGTATCTATCAATCTAGATATGAATGTATCTATGTATCTATTATATATCTATGCATGTATCTACCTAGATGTATCCATGTATGCATTATGTATGCATCTATGTACATGTATGCATCTATGTATGTATCTATGTATGTATGTACATGTATGTATCTATGTATGCATCTATGTATGTATGTATCTATGTATGTATGTACATGTGTGTATCTATGTATGTATGTATCTATGTATGTATCTATGTATGTATGTATGTATGTATGTACATGTGTGTATGTATCTATGTATGTATCTATGTATGTATCTATGTATGTATGTACATGTATGTATCTATGTATGTATGTACATGTATGTATGTATCTATGTAGGTATCTATGTATGTATGTACATGTATGTATGTATGTATGTATCTATGTAGGTATCTATGTATGTATGTACATGTATGTATCTATGTAGGTATCTATGTATGTATGTATGTATGTATGTATCTATGTATGCATCTATGTACGTATGTACATGTATGTATCTATGTATGTATCTATGTATGTATGTACATGTATGTATCTATGTAGGTATCTATGTATGTATGTACATGTATGTATGTATCTATGTATGCATGTATGTATGCATCTATGTATGCATCTATCTATGTATGTGTCTATGTATGTGTCTATGTACACATCTATCTATCTACATGCATCTATGTATGCATGTATCTATATTGCGTATATGTATGTTCAACTATCATAATTTTAATACCAGAAGACTCCAAATGTCCAATACATTGCAACAACTAATACGTTTCCCCGATTCAGCAAAACAGTCGGAATAGGTAAAGGCTATAATTTCCATAAACTCGCTTGTGTAAGTGTAGTGTCACAAGCACTGCACGTTTTCTACAAGAAGTGATCTTTGGTTTTTCCTCAGAAGTCTACTCCTGTGACAATAGTCAACAGCACAGACCTTCAGCACAGCAAGGCAACTACTTATGATGCACGTCTGTGTTTACATACACACATATATAAGCACTTGTGTCTCCATTGCTCTAGTAGTAGCCATGGTAACTAATGACATCAAGACAGGTCGGTGCTTGAGTTCTTGCAGCTTGACAACACAAACAAGAGGAGAAATGTTTTATTTCAAACTCAAGAAAATGAATATTGGATTGCCAGGTAAAGAAAGGAAATGGAGTGTGAATTCTGTTATACCTGTTGCTCTCCGTAGCACTACTTGGATGACCTAGGCAATCTGTAGAGCACTACTTGAATGATCTAGGCCATCTGTAGAGCACTACTTGGATGACCTAGGCCATCTGTAGAGCACTACTTGGATGACCTAGGCAATCTGTAGAGCACTACTTGGATGATCTAGGCAATCTGTAGAGCACTACTTGAATGATCTAGGCCATCTGTAGAGCACTACTTGGATGACCTAGGCCATCTGTAGAGCACTACTTGGATGATCTAGGCCATCTGTAGAGCACTACTTGAATGACCTAGGCAATCTGTAGAGCACTACTTGGATGACTTAGGCCATCCGTAGAGCACTACTTGGATGATCTAGGCAATCTGTAGAGCACTACTTGAATGATCTAGGCCATCTGTAGAGCACTACTTGGATGACCTAGGCCATCTGTAGAGCACTACTTGGATGACCTAGGCCATCTGTAGAGCACTACTTGGATGATCTAGGCCATCTGTAGAGCACTACTTGGATGACCTAGGCCATCTGTAGAGCACTATTTGGATGACCTAGGCCATCTTTAGAGCACTACTTGAATGACCTAGGCCATCTGTAGAGCACTACTTGAATGACCTGGGCAAACATAACAACACTACAACTACATGTATTTCTAGAAGAAAAATATTTTAAAGTAATATATTATAAGCTCTCTCAGTTGACATAATAACATTTGCAATAACCTTCTCAACAACTTGAAATTGTATTCTCTTGACGTCTAGATGCTCTAACCTTCATCAGGAATAATTATTCCTGATGAAGGCTAGAGCATCTAGTCATTATTCCTGAAGGCTAGAGCATCTAGTCATTATTCCTGTTAAGGCTAGAGCATCTGCTAGAGCATCTAGTCATTATTCCTGATGAAGGCTAGAGCATCTAGTCATTATTCCTGATGGAGGCTAGAGCATTTAGTCATTATTCCTGATGAAGGCTAGAGCATCTAGTCATTATTCCTGATGAAGGCTAGAGCATCTAGTCATTATTCCTGATGAAGGCTAGAGCATCTAGTCATTATTCCTGACGGCTAGAGCATCTAGTTATTATTCCTGATGAAGGCTAGAGCATCTAGTCATTATTCCTGATGGAGGCTAGAGCATCTAGTGATTATTCCTGACGGCTAGAGCATCTAGTTATTATTCCTGATGAAGGCTAGAGCATCTAGTCATTATTCCTGAAGGCTAGAGCATCTAGTCATTATTCCTGTTAAGGCTAGAGCATCTGCTAGAGCATCTAGTCATTATTCCTGATGAAGGCTAGAGCATCTAGTCATTATTCCTGACGGCTAGAGCATCTAGTCATTATTCCTGATGAAGGCTAGAGCACCTAGTCATTATTCCTGATGGAGGCTAGAGCATCTAGTCATTATTCCTAATGAAGGCTAGAGCATCTAGTCATTATTCCTGATGGAGGCTAGAGCATCTAGTCATTATTCCTAATGAAGGCTAGAGCATCTAGTCATTATTCCTGATGAAGGCTAGAGCATCTAGTCATTATTCCTGACGGCTAGAGCATCTAGTTATTATTCCTGATGAAGGCTAGAGCATCTAGTCATTATTCCTGATGGAGGCTAGAGCATCTAGTCATTATTCCTGATGGAGGCTAGAGCATCTAGTCATTATTCCTGATGAAGGCTAGAGCATCTAGTCATTATTCCTGACGGCTAGAGCATCTAGTTATTATTCCTGATGAAGGCTAGAGCATCTAGTCATTATTCCTGATGAAGGCTAGAGCATCTAGTCATTATTCCTGATGAAGGCTAGAGCATCTAGTCATTATTCCTGATGGAGGCTAGAGCATCTAGTCATTATTCCTGATGGAGGCTAGAGCATCTAGTCATTATTCCTGATGAAGGCTAGAGCATCTAGTCATTATTCCTGACGGCTAGAGCATCTAGTTATTATTCCTGATGAAGGCTAGAGCATCTAGTCATTATTCCTGATGGAGGCTAGAGCATCTAGTCATTATTCCTGATGGAGGCTAGAGCATCTAGTCATTATTCCTGATGAAGGCTAGAGCATCTAGTCATTATTCCTGACGGCTAGAGCATCTAGTTATTATTCCTGATGAAGGCTAGAGCATCTAGTCATTATTCCTGATGGAGGCTAGAGCATCTAGTCATTATTCCTGATGAAGGCTAGAGCATCTAGTCATTATTCCTGACGGCTAGAGCATCTAGTTATTATTCCTGATGAAGGCTAGAGCATCTAGTCATTATTCCTGATGGAGGCTAGAGCATCTAGTCATTATTCCTGATGGAGGCTATCTAGAGCATCTAGTTGAAATGCAGAGAATACAATTTCAAATTATTGAGGTTATTGTAATACTGGGATTGACAAAAAGAACAAGAGTTTATCAATGTATACCACAATGATATGACCCTTTATCTTTTATTAATTGTATTAATAAATAGGTAAAGGGTAGTATTAATAAATAGGTAAAGGGTAGTATCATCAAAGTAGTACATGTAGATGGGCAAATTCATTCTCGGTGCCTCCCTTCCATTCTTTCTTTGTGTCCTGCCATAATCAAGCAGCTTCCTTCTAGAAGTTGATCAGGACAACTCTAGAACTAACCAATCATAGCAGATGTTATTCTTTGCCAAGGATATCACTAACGTACACACGTACAGGCACATAGTCATACATATATCACAAGTAGTTACCACGGTGATGAAGGTCAGTGCTGTTAACCACTGTCACAAGAGTTAGCTTCTTAGCAAACTTAATGATTGCCCACCTTATTGCAGCTGAGGCATGGACATATATACCAGCTGCTGGGCACAGTACTGCACACACACAAACACACAAGTGTGTTTACTGTGTAGATGATATCTTACCAATTTTCAGGGAATTGAGAAACAGATGGCTTGCTTGCAGCGGACAATCTGTAGTCTTCTGGTTGTCGATGGACCTATTTCACACAAGTGACATGTGGAGAAAGTGGATAGATACATGGATAGATAGGTAGATACATACATACATAGATAGGTAGATACATACATACATAGATAGGTAGATAGATAGATACATAGATAGGTAGATAGATACATAGAAGGTAGATAGATACATAGATAGGTAGATTGTACATAGATAGGTAGATAGATACATACATAGATAGGTAGATAGATACATAGATAGGTAGATAGATACATAGATAGGTAGATAGATGCATACATAGATAGACAGATAGATACATAGATAGATAGATAGATACATAGATAGGTAGATTGTACATAGATAGGTAGATAGATACATAGATAGGTAGATAGATGCATACATAGATAGATAGATAGATACATAGATAGGTAGATTGTACATAGATAGGTAGATTGTACATAGTTAGGTAAATAAGTAGGTAGATAAATAGAAAGATAGATAGATAGACGGTAAAGGTTCTTAAAGGCTGGCTTTATGCTACAGGCTGGAAGTGCTTTTGGAGCCACAATCAGCCGAGACCAACCATCTGTTCAGGATGCTAAGAAACTACCAAAATGAGTTTCTATCTGAGACAACCTTTTTGTGCATTTTTGGTGCCTGCCATTTTGAAATATGAAATAAGAGTCAAATCAATACAGGAAGTGACACTGCATTCTCTGATATTGATGTACTACTATACTACTACTACTTAATACTAATACTACTACTATTTACACTAGTACTGCTACTACATACTACTACTAACTATACTATTAACTATACTACTACTACTACTGTACTACAACTACTACTTGAACACAGCAAAACATTGTTACAGACACCACAAGAGCGCAGATGTATGTATTGTGTATTGAAAATAACATTGCCAGCTAATAGCCTTTGGGTATTTGTGACTCCGAGGCAGAGTTCGATTGGGAGGATATACTCTGGGCACTTGCTACGCGAACCCAGGCTAGTCCAGATCACTGAATATTGCATAGTGAGCATTTGCGACATGGACAGCTCTTACTAATTGTCCTTCATGGAAATATTAGTCTTCTCTGCAATGTTCAGCCTGAAAGCTGCAGGTTGCAGGAGTATTCAGCTGCTCTGGAATATTCAGTTGCTCTGGAATATTCAGCTGGTGGTATCATCAGATTGCAATAGCTGAGGCTGCTCCGGAGTATTCAGCTGCTCTGGAATATTCAGCTGCTCTGGAATATTCAGCTGGTGGTGTCATCAGATTGCAGTAGCTGAGGCTGCTCCGGAGTATTCAGCTGTTCTGGAATATTCAGCTGGTGGTCATCATCAAATTGCAGTAGCTGGGGCTGCTCCGGAGTATTCAGCTGCTCTGGAATATTCAGCTAGTGGTCATCATCAAATTGCAGTAGTTGAGGCTGCTCCGGAGTATTCAGCTTCTCTGGAATATTCAGCTGGTGGTGTCATCAGATTGCAGTAGCTGAGGCTGCTCCGGAGTATTCAGCTTCTCTGGAATATTCAGCTGGTGGTCATCATCAAATTGCAGTAGCTGGGGCTGCTCCGGAGTATTCAGCCGCTCTGGAATATTCAGCTGGTGGTCATCATCAAATTGCAGTAGCTGGGGCTGCTCCGGAGTATTCAGCTGCTCTGGAATATTCAGCTGGTGGTCATCATCAAATTGCAGTAGTTGAGGCTGCTCCGGAGTATTCAGCTGCTCTGGAATATTCAGCTGGTGGTCATCATCAAATTGCAGTAGCTGGGGCTGCTCCGGAGTATTCAGCTGCTATGGAATATTCAGCTGGTGGTATCATCAAATTGCAGTAGTTGAGGCTGCTCCGGAGTATTCAGCTGTTCTGGAATATTCAGCTGGTGGTCATCATCAGAACTCTTACGACGGCTTGTGGGCGTACTGACTCCTCCCACTACTCCACATACAGCTCAACCCACGGTCTGTACTACTTGCATAATGCAACCACTAGAGTGGCTGAAGCTCCGCCTACTAACTTCAGCAAAAACAAATCCAATCCTTACACTACCAATTTGTGGATCAGCACAAACACTTGTCCTTGAGTAAAGGGGAATCTGAGGGGCCAGGTTGAGTGAAGGGGAACGTGAGGGCCCAGGTCTCCTTGAGTGAAGGGAACTTGAGGGTCCAGGTCTCCTTGAGTGAAGGGAAGGGTAACGTGAGGGCCCAGGTCTCCTGAGTGAAGGGGAACTTGAGGGTCCAGGTCTCCGCAGGATGAAGGGGAACTTGAGGGCCCAGGTCTCCTTGAGTGAAGGGGAACTTGAGGGCCCAGGTCTCTTTGAGTGAAGGGGAACGTGAGGGCCCAGGTCTCCTTGTGAAGGGGAACTTGAGGGCCCAGGTCTCCTTGAGTGAAGGGAAGGGGAACTTGAGGGTCCAGGTCTCCTTGAGTGAAGGGGAACTTGAGGGCCCAGGTCTCCTTGAGTGAAGGGAAGGGGAACTTGAGGGCCCAGGTCTCCTTGAGTGAAGGGAAGGGGAACTTGAGGGCCCAGGTCTCCTTGAGTGAAGGGGAACTTGAGGGCCCAGGTCTCCTGAGTGAAGGGGAACTTGAGGGTCCAGGTCTCCGCAGGATGAAGGGGAACTTGAGGGCCCAGGTCTCCTTGAGTGAAGGGAACTTGAGGGCCCAGGTCTCTTTGAGTGAAGGGGAACTTGAGGGCCCAGGTCTCTTTGAGTGAAGGGGAACTTGAGGGCCCCAGGGTCCGCAGGATGAAGGGGAACTTGAGGGCCCAGGTCTCTTTGAGTGAAGGGGAACTTGAGGGCCCAGGTCTCTTTGAGTGAAGGGGAACTTGAGGGCCCAGGTCTCTTTGAGTGAAGGGGAACTTGAGGGCACCAGGGTCCGCAGGATGAAGGGGAACTTGAGGGCCCAGGTCTCCTTGAGTGAAGGGGAACTTGAGGGCCATTGTGAAGGGGAACGTGAGGGCCTCAGGTCTCCTTGAGTGAAGGGAAGGGGAACTTGAGGGTCCAGGTCTCCTTGTGAAGGGGAACTTGAGGGCCCAGGTCTCCTTGAGTGAAGGGGAACTTGAGGGCCCAGGTCTCTTTGAGTGAAGGGGAACGTGAGGGCCCAGGTCTCCTTGAGTGAAGGGGAACTTGAGGGCCATTGTGAAGGGGAACGTGAGGGTCCAGGTCTCCTTGAGTGAAGGGAAGGGGAACTTGAGGGTCCAGGTCTCCTTGAGTGAAGGGGAACTTGAGTGCCCAGTGAAGGGGAACTTGAGGGCCCAGGTCTCCTTGAGTGAAGGGGAACGTGAGGGCCCAGGTCTCTTTGAGTGAAGGGGAACGTGAGGGCCCAGGTCTCCTTGTGAAGGGGAACTTGAGGGCCCAGGTCTCCTTGAGTGAAGGGGAACTTGAGGGCCCAGGTCTCCTTTAGTGAAGGGGAACTTGAGGGCCCAGGTCTCTTTGAGTGAAGGGGAACGTGAGGGCCCAGGTCTCCTTGTGAAGGGGAACTTGAGGGCCCAGGTCTCCTTGAGTGAAGGGGAACGTGAGGGCCCAGGTCTCCTTGAGTGAAGGGAACTTGAGGGCCCAGGGCTCTTTGAGTGAAGGGGAACTTGAGGGCCCAGGTCTCTTTGAGTGAAGGGGAACGTGAGGGCCCAGGTTTCTTTGAGTGAAGGGGAACGTGAGGGCCCAGGTCTCTTTGAGTGAAGGGGAACGTGAGGGCCCAGGTCTCCTTGAGTGAAGGGGAACTTGAGGGTCCCAAGTCTCTTTGAGTAAAGGGGAACTTGAGGGCCCAGGTCTCCGCAGGATGAAGGGGAACTTGAGGGACCAGGTCTCCTTGAGTGAAGGGGAACTTGAGGGCCCAGGTCTCTTTGAGTGAAGGGGAACTTGAGGGCCCAGGTCTCTTTGAGTGAAGGGGAACTTGAGGGCCCCAGGGTCCGCAGGATGAAGGGGAACTTGAGGGCCCAGGTCTCTTTGAGTGAAGGGGAACTTGAGGGCCCAGGTCTCTTTGAGTGAAGGGGAACTTGAGGGCCCAGGTCTCTTTGAGTGAAGGGGAACTTGAGGGCACCAGGGTCCGCAGGATGAAGGGGAACTTGAGGGCCCAGGTCTCCTTGAGTGAAGGGGAACTTGAGGGCCATTGTGAAGGGGAACGTGAGGGCCTCAGGTCTCCTTGAGTGAAGGGAAGGGGAACTTGAGGGTCCAGGTCTCCTTGTGAAGGGGAACTTGAGGGCCCAGGTCTCCTTGAGTGAAGGGGAACTTGAGGGCCCAGGTCTCTTTGAGTGAAGGGGAACGTGAGGGCCCAGGTCTCCTTGAGTGAAGGGGAACTTGAGGGCCATTGTGAAGGGGAACGTGAGGGTCCAGGTCTCCTTGAGTGAAGGGAAGGGGAACTTGAGGGTCCAGGTCTCCTTGAGTGAAGGGGAACTTGAGTGCCCAGTGAAGGGGAACTTGAGGGCCCAGGTCTCCTTGAGTGAAGGGGAACGTGAGGGCCCAGGTCTCTTTGAGTGAAGGGGAACGTGAGGGCCCAGGTCTCCTTGTGAAGGGGAACTTGAGGGCCCAGGTCTCCTTGAGTGAAGGGGAACTTGAGGGCCCAGGTCTCCTTTAGTGAAGGGGAACTTGAGGGCCCAGGTCTCTTTGAGTGAAGGGGAACGTGAGGGCCCAGGTCTCCTTGTGAAGGGGAACTTGAGGGCCCAGGTCTCCTTGAGTGAAGGGGAACGTGAGGGCCCAGGTCTCCTTGAGTGAAGGGAACTTGAGGGCCCAGGGCTCTTTGAGTGAAGGGGAACTTGAGGGCCCAGGTCTCTTTGAGTGAAGGGGAACGTGAGGGCCCAGGTTTCTTTGAGTGAAGGGGAACGTGAGGGCCCAGGTCTCTTTGAGTGAAGGGGAACGTGAGGGCCCAGGTCTCCTTGAGTGAAGGGGAACTTGAGGGTCCCAAGTCTCTTTGAGTAAAGGGGAACTTGAGGGCCCAGGTCTCCGCAGGATGAAGGGGAACTTGAGGGACCAGGTCTCCTTGAGTGAAGGGGAACTTGAGGGCCCAGGTCTCCTTTAGTGAAGGGGAACTTGAGGGCCCAGGTCTCCTTTAGTGAAGGGGAACTTGAGGGCCCAGGTCTCCTGAGTGAAGGGGAACATGAGGGCCCCTGGGTCCGCAGGATGAAGGGGAACTTGAGGGCCCCAGGTCTCCTTGAGTGAAGGGGAACTTGAGGGCCCAGGTCTCCTTGAGTAAAGGGGAACTTGAGGGCCCCTGGGTCCGCAGGACGAGGTGCTGGGAATTCCTGAGCTTTAACTAAAGCAGTTACTCTTATTAGAACTTATATGATAATTTAGGAGCGTGCCTCTGTCTGTCTGTCTTTATGCATGGCTGAACGGAATGTCAGACCTGATGAAACTCCACTTATGGAACTATGGAACTGGAAACATGGATGGTATTTGGATGGTATTTGGATGGTATTTGGCAAACAATTCGCACTTGAATAATTCCTTAATTTGAATTGCTATAACTACATGTATTATACATGTATATAATGCTTGGTTGGTCAATGGTCGGTCTATCCATACATCGGTTGGTTCGTCAGGAATGACACCATCTACACCGCATATTTAAGTCTCTGTATCTATTTAAAGCTTCATGCTGGCAATAAGTTGCTCAACTGCTTCGGCATCCAAAACAACTCCTTCTGCTGTCTAGGAAGATATTGCCATAACTCTTGGAAAACGGTATATGTAGTTAATGACTATGCACATGCATAGCAGAGAAAAATACACAGCAGAGAAAAATAACCACTAGTGGACTATGTGAGCATATCTAACACAGTGCCTGTAGGAAACTACTGCAGTGAGCATATCTACTAGTGGACTATGTGAGGTATCTAACACAATGCCTGCAGGAAACTACTGCAGTGAGCATATCAAGTACTAGTGGACTATGTGAGCATATCTAACACAGTGCCTGTAGGAAACTACTGCAGTGAGCATATCAAGCACTAGTGGACTATGTGAGGTATCTAACACAATGCCTGCAGGAAACTACTGCAGTGAGCATATCAAGTACTAGTGGACTATGTGAGCATATCTAACACAGTGCCTGTAGGAAACTACTGCAGTGAGCATATCTACTAGTGGACTATGTGAGCATATCTAACAGAGTGCCTGTAGGAAACTACTGCAGTGAGCATATCAAGTACTAGTGGACTATGTGAGCATATCTAACACAGTGCCTGTAGGAAACTACTGCAGTGAGCATATCTACTAGTGGACTATGTGAGGTATCTAACACAGTGCCTGTAGGAAACTACTGCAGTGAGCATATCAAGTACTAGTGGACTATGTGAGGTATCTAACACAGTGCCTGTAGGAAACTACTGCAGTGAGCATATCAAGTACTAGTGGACTATGTGAGCATATCTAACAGAGTGCCTGCAGGTAACTACTGCAGTGAGCATATCAAGTACTAGTGGACTATGTGAGCATCTAACACAGTGCCTGTAGGAAACTACTGCAGTGAGTATATCAAGTATAGAGTAAGATGTGAAGTAGCATGGGTCATGGTGGAATTTGCAACGATTTACGTAGTGGGGATGGCAAAGAAATTGCTATTCCAAGTGGCAAACCTCACACTACTACAAGTGGTCCTTACTAAACCTCACACTATTACAAGTGTTCCTTACCAAACCTCACAACAAACTCTGCTATCTCGTGTACAATAAGAATGGTTGGAGGATACAACACTCCAGGGAGTTCTACACCTGATCAATTAACATCTCTGCCTTAGTTAGCGCACCACTACTGCAGAATGGGATTCCCATACTTACTTCACCACCTCAAAAGTAACACTGATTACTATAGCAACGCGATTCACGCATGCTTATTAGCAATTGCCCTATTTAACTGCTGCCAGTGAAATAGGTATAATAGCTTCTGATTGGCTAACAAAATATATCACATCACTAGCCACAGGACTCTACGGCAAGCATCCAGGAAGCAATTCAGTGGGTAATAGCTACTATATAAGGTAGGGGTGTACCTAATTACTCTATACTGAAACCATCCATGTGAGAGCATATTAGACATCTTCAAATCCTCTCTATATCTAGAGCAACAATAAGCAACAATAATGACTTTTGTGTTGGATGTCATGTCAGCCAACACAAGCATCTTCCTACCGCAGGATTCACACTGCTGACTCACTGTCACACGAGTTGAAGTGGCTCTCCATAACAATGGCGAACACAAATAAAAGACCAATTTATACCAATTCACAGCAGATCAGTAATGGCTGGGCTCACAAGACTACCAGTAATGGCTGGGCTCACAAGACTATCAGTAATGGCTGGGCTCACAAGACTATCAGTAATGGCTGGGCTCACAAGACTATCAGTAATGGCTGGGCTCACAAGACTATCAGTAATGGCTGGGCTCACAAGACTATCAGTAATGGCTGGGCTCACAAGACTATCAGTAATGGCTGGGCTCACAAGACTATCAGTAATGGCTGGGCTCACAAGACTATCAGTAATGGCTGGGCTCACAAGACTATCAGTAATGGCTGGGCTCACAAGACTATCAGTAATGACCATGCTCACAAGACTATCAGTAATGACCATGCTCACAAGACTATCAGTAATGACCATGCTCACAAGACTATCAGTAATGACCATGCTCACAAGACTATCAGTAATGGCTGGGCTCACAAGACTATCAGTAATGGCTGGGCTCACAAGACTATCAGTAATGGCTGGGCTCACAAGACTATCAGTAATGGCTGGGCTCACAAGACTATCAGTAATGGCTGGGCTCACAAGACTATCAGTAATGGCTGGGCTCACAAGACTATCAGTAATGGCTGGGCTCACAAGACTATCAGTAATGGCTGAGCTCACAAGACTATCAGTAATGGCTGGGCTCACAAGACTATCAGTAATGGCTGGGCTCTCAAGACTATCAGTAATGGCTGGGCTCACAAGACTATCAGTAATGGCTGGTCTCACAAGACTATCAGTAATGGCTGGGCTCACAAGACTATCAGTAATGGCTGGGCTCACAAGACTATCAGTAATGGCTGGGCTCACAAGACTATCAGTAATGGCTGGGCTCACAAGACTATCAGTAATGGCTGGGCTCACAAGACTATCAGTAATGACCAGGTCACATGACTATGGCGTGCAAATAATGGGAGTGGCCTGGAGTCGTCCTGATGTCCCTGTCCTTACCACTCACATCAGGTCCTGCGAAAACACTCCCAGCTGATCCCAAGGCAGAAGACTTCTTCAACCTTTTATAGCTACTTGAGTAATGGAGATTGCTCCGGCATAGGGGGGGGCCTTGACGGGGGCACGTCTGCTCACCAGGCCACAAATGCCATGCAGGCATCTCAATCCCACAGAAGTTTTGGAATTAAGATGGACATCAGCCGCACACCCAGCGTATTGGGAGACCCCAATCACCATCTGCTGGCCAGAGCTTTTGAATGTGTTGCCAATCTGCTCATCACTGCTCACTGTCACCCACCCCTGCAGCAGCTCACTCTGCTTATCTCCCTACAGCACATAAACTCACTACCCACTGTCTCCTGCAGCAGCTTGAAAATACTCCCATAACGGAGTGCATGGACCACTGCTAGTATATACCATATAACAGGAAAATTTGGCAGGGAATTTAATTTGGCAGCTTGACAAAAGAGACCTATAATAATCAGGTACGTGGGGTCAGATTATTTAAAATTTACATAAGACAATATGGCGCTGTCCAAGTATCTAGACAGAAGAGGTTTCCTCGATGTCGGGCAGGGAACGAACTGGCAATATCTTCTGAGGCACACACAGTCAATGTGGGTGTTCATAGTAACATTGTCACCTCGTACAGTTCTCTTTCATTGGCACCCTCCGTCCATTCTTCCTCTAACCTGGACGCAAACATTCCTATAATTTGATGTCCCCGAATGATGCTCTCCATCATGAGGTACGTACATGTACCTCATCGACTCCAACCAACTCCCCATCGCTAGGCCTGGCCATCGCTGGACAAGACCACACCCTGCACATGACGCTCGATCAGCTAAATCTAAATGTTCCGGCTAACCGGTATAAAAGAACAAGAATGTCGGTTTTTTTTAATTTAAAAACAACATGAATTGGCCTGTTTAACAAAGACAGGAACCTAAAAGGTTCCTTTACCTGTGTAGATACAGCCAGTACCTGTGTAGATACAGCCAGTTCGATGGCCCTATAAATATACCCATCAGTGCCATTTTGGGATGGTAAAGGGTCATCAAACTGGTTGTTTCTACACAGGGACAGTTTACAACAGGTTGGAAAAAGTGTTTGAAAGTGCTGGAGGCAGTTGAACAGGCTTGTAGTTGTTCACTGCTCAACTTTGAGAGATACACTTGCATAGAAACAACAACAACAACATCAAACAACTTCAAAGGAAAAATGTAAAGCAGTCAACAGTTTTTGTTTGATCAGGAAAGGAATCCTTCTTATTGTAAACTTCTTGCCATTGCTGACTGCACCCGTAGATACAAGTAAGAACAAACTATACAACACCTGACTTGCTGTTAGGGTATGTGGTTGTTGTCATTATCTTAAAAGAAAAGATTCACTTGGCTAGTGCAAAAGATCGAGCTGCTATTATACTGTAGACCAGTGTAGAGTATACTATTATAGAGTATACCTCGTGAGCTAGCTGGAGTGTGGATGGTCTTTGTTAAGCTTGAGCTGCTATTATAGAGTATGCCTCGTGAGCTAGCTGAAGTGTGGATGGTCCTTGTTAAGCTGCTATTATAGAGTATACCTTGTGAGCTAGCTGGAGTGTGGATGGTCCTTGTTAAGCTTGAGCTGCTATTATAGAGTATACCTCGTGAGCTAGCTGGAGTGTGGATGGCCTTGTTAAGCTTGAGCTGCTATTATAGAGTATACCTCGTGAGCTAGCTGGAGTGTGGATGGTCCTTGCTAAGCTTGAGCTGCTATTATAGAGTATACCTCGTGAGCTAGCTGGAGTGTGGATGGTCCTCATTAAGCTTGTTTCCATGGCATTGAAAACAATATTGCATGCCCACAAGCATGCCTGCTGTTGCAAGCTTTTTGTTGTGTTAACAAGAAACAGATTAACGCTGCAATACATTAATTTAACAGATCACTAATTAACAATACTTAACTAATAACAAATAAATCAATACACATTTTAATTTTAAAAACTAAATAACAAAAGCTAAGGACAAGTTCAACTCCCGACCGACCCCAAAACAGACAAGGCATTCCCCTGCTGGACTGCCACAGAGAGATGCTGAAGGATGTGAGCCCAGGCATTCACCTCCCCAGTTCTTTGCCTTATCCTGAGCTCCCTCAGGAAAGCCATCGACCTGTTCCCGATGACCCCCAATGACTCGATGGCAAGTGGCAAGGATCCAGACAGGCATACTCGGCCACTTCCTTCTCCTCAGCCATAGCAGCTCATCTCCAGCACTACTCACTGCCACACACAATATGATTGGGCAAATGTATCTAACAGGCCGCATCCCACACCAGTTGCTTACCATTCTTCCATGGCACCATGGTTACCCCATCAGGCCTTTTCCCGTCAGAATGAAAGAGACCCGATGGTTCCATCCTGGAAGGGCACCTGCAGATGACAACGCTTGGAAGAGGATGTCGTTTATAGCGGTAGGATGGTAGAAACGTCCTTCACTCCTCTTGCAGCTAAGACCATGCGTGGCGAGACAATCTACTTCACCTCCACAGTGCTGGCAGTTATAAGGACGACACAAAGTGGAGCTCAAGCGGAGACCCTTGGCAGCCCTAATGATATTGTCATGACATCATCCACAAACCCATGGACGAGACGGGGAGGGCATTTAGCCATGCACCGGATTCTTTCGCTGAAACAGCCAAAAGCAGAGGTGCATTCTGCAACAAAGATTTCACAGACTTTGACACCATGCACGCATCCCAGGATTTCTGGGAGCATGCCACATGACCAGATGGGGGCGGGGGTTGCCGTGATCCCCAGGCCATGCTGACAGGGCATCATCCACAAAAGGGGCAAGAAGTGAAACAAAGTGAGGGCAGGATGACTGGGACCAGGTCATGAGTGGCAGCAGCTGAGGCCAAGAAGGCTGAAGGAGTAACCACATGAGTTCCTGGGAGAGAGCATAAAATGGTTCCTCAAATGACCTCAGATTTGTCATTGTTACAAAATTAACCCAATCTCCTCAGTTTGTTTGATAAGCTCAAGATCATGAATTATATCTTCCGTTGAGCCCCCACCTGAGTGATGTCATCTAGGAACATTACACACAACTCCGATGACAGCTGAGCACAGTTATGATGGAGTGAGAGACAGAAAAGGAGAGGATCAAGAGGATCTCCCTGCTGCACCCCTTCGGCTGATTGCTGGGACTGTCACCCCAGAACAACGAGGATGGTGAAGAGCACACAGAATGAACAAAAGGGTGGCTTGCAGGTGCTAAGATATAGACAGCTTCCAGCATCTTGTCTCTGTGCACGGAATTTTGAGGTCAAGCTTGACACTGCCTGCAGCTTGTTAAGAAACTGCCTGGGTGCATGGACAGCTGTTCCCCCCTCCATTGATCCCAAAACCCACCTGCCTGGGTGCTAGCAGGGATGCCATGTCGTCGCTGACCACGTTCCAGCTAGGTACATTGGCCACTAGATGACAAAGGGTGCATCCAATTGCTATGGGTCTGACCCCACCCCCTTTCTTCTCTAGAGCTAATAGGGTAGCCCCCCAAAAGAAAGGACGGATAGAGGCAAGAATTCTTCCCTCTTAGACCATGGTAGAGAAGGCAGCTAAGGCAGAGAGAAGGGAGGATCCTTCAGTTGGATGCTTCAGCATGTCCTTCAGATGTGTAGCCTTACCAGCAGGACCACCAGCCAACCCTCAGGGCAGCATCATACATGTACACCACATGGCAACATCATACATGTACACCACATGGCAACATCATACATGTACACCACATGGCAACATCATACATGTACACCACATGGCAACATCATACATGTACACCACATGGCAACATCATACATGTACACCACATGGCAACATCATACATGTACACCACATGGCAACATCATACATGTACATGTAGTTCTAGTTTTACTTGTAGCACTTCATGAATATGCTTGAGGTGTAGCAGGGAAAGGCAAGTTGTATGCTATCATGTGTGATGTGATCATGTAGGGCCGGCAACATACTGCAGAGGGGTGTGGCATACACCAGGTACTGTGGCAGCTCAGCTAGGGCAGGCTCAAGCTAGGGCCAGGCTCAAGCTAGGGCAGGCTCAAGCTAGGGCAGGCTCAAGCTGGGGCAGGCTCAAGCTAGGGCAGGCTCAAGCTGGGGCAGGCTCAAGCTAGGGCAGGCTCAAGCTAGGGCAGGCTCAAGCTGGGGCAGGCTCAAGCTAGGGCAGGCTCAAGCTAGGGCAGGCTCAAGCTGGGGCAGGCTCAAGCTAGGGCCAGGCTCAAGCTAGGGCAGGCTCAAGCTAGGGCAGGCTCAAGCTAGGGCAGGCTCAAGCTAGGGCAGGCTCAAGCTAAGGCAAGCTAGGGCAGGATCAAGCTAGGGCAGGCTCAAGCTAGGGCAGGCTCAAGCTAGGGCAGGCTCAAGCTAGGGCAGGCTCAAGCTGGGGCAGGCTCAAGCTGGGGCAGGCTCAAGCTAGGGCAAGCTAGGGCAGGCTCAAGCTAGGGCAGGCTCAAGCTGGGGCAGGCTAGGGCAGGCTCAAGCTGCAGCTCAGCTAGGGCAGGCTCAAGCTGGGGCAGGCTCAAGCTAGGGCAGGCTCAAGCTAGGGCAGGCTCAAGCTAGGGCAGGCTCAAGCTAGGGCAGGCTCAAGCTAGGCAGGCTCAAGCTAGGGAGGCTCAAGCTAGGGCAGCTCAGCTAAGGCTCAAGCTGGGCAGGCTCAAGCTAGGGCAGGCTCAAGCTAGGGCAGGCTCAAGCTAGGGCAGGCTCAAGCTAGGCAGGCTCAAGCTAGGGAGGCTCAAGCTAGGGCAGCTCAGCTAAGGCTCAAGCTGGGCAGGCTCAAGCTAGGGCAGGCTCAAGCTAGGGCAGGCTCAAGCTAGGGCAGGCTCAAGCTAGGGCAGGCTCAAGCTGGGGCAGGCTAGGGCAGGCTCAAGCTAGGGCAGGCTCAAGCTAGGGCAGGCTCAAGCTAGGGCAGGCTCAAGCTGGGGCAGGCTAGGGCAGGCTCAAGCTGGGGCAGGCTCAAGCTGGGGCAGGCTCAAGCTAGGGCAGGCTCAAGCTAGGGCAAACAACTAGGGCAACTGAGCTAGGGCAACTGAGCTAGGGCAACTGAGCTAGGGCAACTGAGCTAGGGCAAACAGCTAGGGCAGCTCAGCTAGGGTAGATTAACTAGGGCAGCTAAACTAGGGCAGCTCAACTAGGGCAAGTCACAGCTAGGAAAGCTCAACTAGGGCAGATCAGCTAGTTAGGGCAGAAATAAGCTCTAACAGGATGCCAGTCAGCCATTCGTTGTTCTGGATGTAGCGATGCCTTACACCAGAGGGGTTCTCAACCTGTGGCCCGTCCAGGGGTTCTCAACCTGTGGCCCTCGAGGTCCATCAGTGCACCAGGGGTTCTCAACCTGTGGCCCTCGAGGTGTCCATCAGTGCAGCCCGCGGCCTCATTGCCGAGAAATGACATTTGTTGTTTTCTCTCCTCCCGCATGCAATGCACGCTTCTTCTGGTTTTCATTCAAGGGAGAAATTCCTCGTCCTCGCTTAATGTGTGTTCGTTCATGAGTCAGTGCAGTCTGCGTGCAGTCTGCGTGCAGTCTGCGTGCACAGTCACGCGACTGATGAGCGTGGGAAGATGCCAGCTGAAGATGCTATAGCTGACTTCAAATTATTAATCTTTCCAATTATTGTCTTGCTATGTTGCAGGTATGCGGTCTATCGCCTGCCCCTCTAGTTTATAATATTTCTTTAAGTCTGTTTGTTCCCTTGGACTGTATTTTTTTGTTTCATTCGCAGAGCCATCAATGGCTTCTGAGAATGAAAAGAGGAAAATAGAGGCAGAGAATCGCATTTTCAATGGCGTGAACTGATCGATACTTCTTTGTTGAGTGAAAGGAGAAGCCAGTGTGCCTCATCTGCCTTGTCTTAGAGTGAGCCTCATCTGCCTTGTCTTAGAGTGAGCCTCATCTGCCTTGTCTTAGAGTCTGCCTCATCTGCCTTGTCTTAGAGTGAGCCTCATCTGCCATGTCTTAGAGTCTGCCTCATCTGCCATGTCTTAGAGTCTGCCTCATCTGCCTTGTCTTAGAGTCTGCCTCATCTGCCTTGTCTTAGAGTCTGCCTCATCTGCCTTGTCTTAGAGTCTGCCTCATCTGCCTTGTCTTAGAGTATGCCTTGTCTTTGAGTGTCTTCAAGGAGTTCAACGTGAAAAGGCACTTCACCACACAGCATGCAAAGTACATGGACATGAGCGCAGAGAAGAGACAGAGTGAGGTGGCCTGCTTGTCTGCCAGTCTGGAGAAGCAGTCATGAGCACAGAGAAGAGACAGAGTGAGGTGGCCCGCTTGTCTACCAGTCTGGAGGAGCAGACTACCTTGATCAGAAAGCAAGCAATGGAGCTCACAGAACACTCGTGCTAGCTACAGTGTGTCATTGCTGATTGCAAAGCAGCTGAAGCCATTCTCAGAAGGAGAGTTTGTGAAGAGCTGTATGCTGGCCAGTGTGGATGCAGTCTGCCCTGAGAAGAGGGATGCATTTGTGAATGTCAGCCTCTCCACAACGACAGTCACGTGGCATATAGAAGAGATGGCTGGGGACGTGGGATCTGCCGTGAAGGAATGCCGTGCTTCTCTCTCCTTCTTCTCACTGGCCTTGGGTGAGAGCACTGACGTGAAAGACACTTCTCAGTTGTGTGTGTTTGTTGGAGGGGTCACCCCCGACTTTGAAGTAGGTGAGAGCACTGACGTGAAAGACACTGCTCAGGTTTGTTGGAGGTGTCAACCACGACTTTTTGAAGTAGGTGAGGAATTCCTGCAAGTTGTCCCAATGAAGGGCACCAATATACTGGCGCAGATATTTTGAAAGCAGTGCTGAAGTGCGCTGATGAAATGAATATGGATTTGTCTTGCCTGACTGCTATCACAACAGACGGTTCTCCAGCCATGGTTGGGGAGAAGAAAGGGCTCATCTCACTTATGCACAAGCATGTTGAGCATCCGGCCACCATCAGCAGATTAAAAGGCTGCATTGCATCGTGCACCAGGAAGCCGTGTGTGCCAAATCAGCAACTATTAAGGACGTCATGGCAGCTGTTGTGAAGGCAGTGAATGTGATCCTTTGCCCGTGGACAGAATTACTGTCAATTTAAGAGCTTCTGGTAGAGATGAAAGCAGAATATGGCGATCTACTTGAAGTTTGTTGGCTGAGAGGTGGCAAGATGCTTAGCAGGGTTTTGACCTCAGAAAGGAAATGGTGGCCTTCTTCGACCAAGGATCTGGGAGGGTTAAAGATGTTTTCTGATCCGAGTTGGATAGCCAAGCTGGCCTTCCTTGCCGACATCATGGCTCACCTGAACCAGCGCAACCTCCAGCTTCAGGGGAAGGACCTCCTAGTCGGTGACTTGCACTTCACGTATCTCTGCATTGGAGTTGAAGCTCCGCCTCTGCAAATCTCAGCTAGAGAAGAACAACCGGTCACACTTTCCTTGTCTGTCATCTAGCTCTGAAGATGTTGGCATCAGTGTCTGGGTGCAGTTTATCGGTGACCTCCACTCTGAGTTTGCCAGCTGTTTTGCTGCCATGGGGTCATATGCTTCAGCTTTCAAATTTTTCTCTTCGCCTTTTGCTGTTGACTGTGAAGAAGTGCCATTAAAACTGCAGATGGAACTCATTGATCTCCAGAAGATTTGAAGTCCAAGTTCCTTGCTCGCCACATCCTCAATTTCTATAAGAACCACGTGTTCCCATCTGGATGGTTCCCCAACCTTACCGTGTGTTCCCATCTGGATGGTTCCCCAACCTTACCACCCATGCCCAGCACATACCGCTGCGAACAGTTATTCTCCAAGATGAAGCACGCCAAGAGTAGGCTGTGTTCGCAACTGTCAGATCATCACTTGTCTGATGTGTTCCTTCTGTCAACCTCTTCATTTTAACCCCGATATTATATATCTTTGTGCTTGCAAACAACATCAAGTGTCTCATTGATTGTTACCTTGTGATTTTAGCTTGTTTTTCCCTGTCCTTCAAGGTTGGTCCCCTGGCCCTCCTGAGCTTAGCTTTGTGGCCCTTGGGCTGAAAAGGCTGCCTTACACAGACACATGGTGACTGCTCTGGAGATCTCGTGACTCACACTGTGTCTGGTCCAACACATGCTCCTCACAGAATGTCAGCTTAGCTCTCAACCTCTTGCCTAGTGAAGGTTTCAACCTTGGCTTTGATGCATGAAACTTCCCGGAAGTTCCGTGACCATCCTGTACAAGCCACGACATTTCTCTGTCATTAACTCAGTGAGACTAGTAAAGTGGGTGTATGAAACAGAGCCTTGACGTTGGTGAGGATAACTAGTTATTGTTTAGCTTGTTATTGCAAATGCAGACATGCTCACCTCGCTAACTGGTTGTCCAGTGCCTGGCATTGCTAAGCAACCTTCCTGTTTCTCTCACCTCGCTAACTGGTTGTCCACTGCCTGGCGTTGCTAAGCAACCTTCCTCTTTCTCTCACCTCGCTAACTGGTTGTCCACTGCCTGGCGTTGCTAAGCAACCATCCTGTTTCTCTCACCTCGCTGACTGTTGTCCACTGCCTGGCATTGCTAAGCAACCTTCCTCTTCTCTCACCTCGCCAACTGGATGTCCACTGCCTGGCGTTGCTAAGCAACCTTCCTCTTTCTCTCACCTCGCTGACTGGTTGTCCACTGCCTGGTGTTGCTAAGCAACCTTCCTCTTTCTCTCACCTCGCTGACTGTTGTCCACTGCCTGGCGTTGCTAAGCAACCTTCCTCTTTCTCTCACCTCGCTGACTGGTTGTCCACTGCCTGGTGTTGCTAAGCAACCTTCCTCTTTCTCTCACCTCGCTGACTGTTGTCCACTGCCTGGTGTTGCTAAGCAACCATCCTCTTTCTCTCACCTCGCTGACTGTTGTCCAGTGCCTGGCGTTGCTAAGCAACCTTCCTCTTTCTCTCACCTCACTAACTGGTTTCCAGTGCCTGGTGTTGGAAGCTTCCACTCGTTCTCTCTCTGAACTGCAAATAAATTTGTTATGCCACTTGAGGAGGTCTTTGTTTAATGCCTTAGACCAAACACGCCTGAACTTTGAACTTTGATGAGCTTTTACTTAAATGCCATTGGAGACTGATAACTGCCCGAGACAGTAGTGGAGGTGTAAGACGTGTACCTCACTAATGCCCCCCAAAGTTAAGAGAGAAGATGTGCACCTCACTAATGCCCCCCAAAGTTAAGAGGGAAGACGTGCACCTCACTAATGCCCCCCAAAGTTAAGAGGGAAGATGTGTAGGCCTACCTCACTAATGCCCCCCAAAGTTAACAGGGAAGATGTGCACCTCACTAATGCCCCCCAAAGTTAAGAGGGAAGACGTGCACCTCACTAATGCCCCCCAAAGTTAAGAGGGAAGATGTGTAGGCCTACCTCACTAATGCCCCCCAAAGTTAACAGGGAAGATGTGCACCTCACTAATGCCCCCCAAAGTTAAGAGGGAAGATGTGCACCTCACTAATGCCCCCCAAAGTTAAGAGGGAAGATGTGTACCTCACTAATGCCCCCCAAAGTTAAGAGGGAAGACGTGCACCTCACTAATGCCCCCCAAAGTTAGCTTGCATGTGGACAAGATGGCCTCAAGTAAAGTGAAGTTCTTTCTCTGACTCCCATCTTTGCATCATATTAATCAAACACTTGAACACTCTATTTAAAGCCCTCCTAATATCACATATTGTAATCCATAGTTATATACTAGGTGGGTGGAGTGTTAAGAACGGGTCTTCTTCCTGTCACTAGTGCAAGCATCCGAACCTTGCAATCTGTGAGTACGATATGGTGTAATGAACGCGGCCATGTATACATGGTCACTTCCCAACCCACTTATCTTTAATCCTGATTGTGACGTGAGTTAGATAACCAGGCTTTTAATCTGGATCAGGGAGTTTATAACTTAACTGGATGAGCTGTATAACCCAGGTACAGGTAAACCCCGTATAACCCGGGTTATAATCCAAGTCAAAGGCCTTGTAGAGACATGTCTGTATGCATAGAAGGTTCAGCCAGCTGCGTTGGAAGACATAGTAGCATTCCTGCCATTGTGATGGCTTGAGAAAAATTCCATAAGACGCCGCTGATGTCTTTCACAGCAATATCAAGATCATCTATAAGCAATCTCACACTGTTAAGATCATCTAGAAGTAATCTCACACTGTTAAGATCATCTAGAAGTAATCTCACACTGTTAAGATCATCTAGAAGTAATCTCACACTGTTAAGATCATCTAGAAGTAATCTCACACTGTTAAGATCATCTAGAAGTAATCTCACACTGTTAAGATCAACTAAAAGTACAAGTAATCTCACACTGTTAAGATCATATAGAAGTAATCTCACACTGTTAAGATCAACTACATGTAGAAGTAATCTCACACTGTTAAGATCATCTAGAAGTTATCTCACACTGTTAAGATCAACTAGAAGTAATCTCACACTGTTAAGATCATCTAGAAGTAATCTCAGACTGATAAGATCATCTAGTAATCTCAGACTGTTAAGATCATCTAGAAGTAATCTCACACTGTTAATGATCATCTAGAAGTAGTCTCACACTGTTAATTAAGATCATCTAGAAGTAATCTCACACCATTAAGATCATCTAGAAGTAATCTCAAGACTGCTAAGATCATCTAGAATTAATCTCACACTGTTACGATCAACTAGAAGTAATCTCACACTGTTGAGATCTTCTATAAGTAATCTCAGACTGTTAAGATCATCTAGAAGTAATCTTACACGTTAAGATCATCTAGAAGTAATCTCACACTGTTGAGATCTTCTATAAGTAATCTTAGACTGTTAAGATCATCTAGAAGTAATCTTACACGTTAAGATCATCTAGAAGTAATCTCAGACTGTTAAGATTATCTAGAAGTAATCTCACATTGTTAAGATCATCTAGAAGTAATCTCACACTGTTAAGATCATCTAGAAGTAATCTCACTTAAGATTATCTAGAAGTAATCTCAGTGTTAAGATCATCTAGAAATAATCTCAGTGTTAAGATCATCTAGAAGTAATCTCACTGTTAAGATCATCTAGAAGTAATCTCAGTTAAGATCATCTAGAAGTAATCTCACATGGTTAAGATCATCTAGAAGTAATCTCACACTGTTAAGATCATCTAGAAGTTATCTCAGTGTTAAGATCATCTAGAAGTAATGTGTTAAGATCATCTAGAAGTAATCTCACAGTGTTAAGATCATCTAGAAGTAATCTCACACTGTTAAGATCATCTAGAAGTAATCTCACACTGTTAAGATCATCTAGAAGTAATCTCACAGTGTTAAGATCATCTAGAAGTAATCTCACATTGTTAAGATCATCTAGAAGTAATCACACAGTGTTAAGATCATCTAGAAGTAATCACACGGTGTTAAGATCAACTAGAAGTAATCTCACACTGTTAAGATCATCTAGAAGTAATCCCAGACTGATAAGATCATCTAGTAATCTCAGACTGTTAAGATCATATAGAAGTAATCTCACACTGTTAAGATCATCTAGAAGTAGTCTCACACTGTTAATTAAGATCATCTAGAAGTAATCTCACACCATTAAGATCGTCTAGAAGTAATCTCAGACTGCTAAGATCATCTAGAATTAATCTCACACTGTTGAGATCTTCTATAAGTAGTCTCAGACTGTTAAGATCATCTAGAAGTAATCTCAGACTGTTAAGATCATCTAGAAGTAATCTCACACTGTTAAGATCATCTAGAAGTAATCTCACTGTTAAGATCATCTAGAAGTAATCTCACATGGTTAAGATCATCTAGAAGTAATCTCACACTGTTAAGATCATCTAGAAGTAATCTCAGTGTTAAGATCATCTTGAAGTAGTCTCAGTGTTAAGATCATCTAGAAGTAATCTCACAGTGTTAAGATCATCTCAAAGTAATCTCACATTGTTAAGATCATCTAGAAGTAATCTCACACTGTTAAGATCATCTCGAAGTAATCTCAGTGTTAAGATCATCTCGAAGTAATCTCAGTGTTGAGATCATCTCGAAGTAATCTCAGTGTTAAGATCATCTAGAAGTAATCTCTAACTGTTAAGATCATCTAGAAGTAATCTCACTGTTAAGACATCTAGAAATAATCTCAGTGTTAAGATCATCTAGAAGTAATCTCACACTGTTAAGATCATCTAGAAGTAATCTCAGTGTTAAGATCATCTAGAAGTAATCTCAGTGTTAAGATCATCTAGAAGTAATCTCAGTGTTAAGATCATCTAGAAGTAATCTCACACTGTTAAGATCATCTAGAAGTAATCTCACTGTTAAGATCATCTAGAAGTAATCTCACACAGTTAAGATCATCTAGAAGTAATCTCACACCGTTAAGACATCTAGAAGTAATCTCACAGTGTTAAGATCATCTAGAAGTACTCTCACACTGTTAAGATCATCTAGAAGTATTCTCACACTGTTAAGATCATCTAGAAGAGTATTCTCACACTGTTAAGATCATCTAGAAGTATTCTCAGTGTTAAGATCATCTAGAAGTAATCTGACAATGTTAAGATCATCTAGAAGTAATCTCACAGTGTTAAGATCATCTAGAAGTAATCTGACAATGTTAAGATCATCTAGAAGTAACAGTGTTTTGACTGGACAGACATACAACACATCCTTTAATTAGAGTGCACGTTCTGGTCCTCCCAAGACTGTGCAGCTGCAGTGCTATTCATGCACAGATTGACAGCGCACTCGGTCACTCGGCACCTCAGCTTGCACGCACGCAATAAAGATGCAGTGTGTACCAGCACACCATATCTGGTCCAGCGGGCCGGAGCCTGGCAGCATGTCTCCCTCCGTCTACTAGAGTGCTTCATACAGAGCAAGGTGGCCTGGGTAAGCCGAGCCCACACCAACGTCCTGATCCCCTCATCTCCCCTCCCAAAGAATTCACAATGCTGAGACTGGAACGAGGTGAACAACATTTTGACAATAACGCCACATGAAGTAAAGTGTTACAAATATCCGAGTTACAGATTTTGGTTGGATTGACAAGTTTCAATTTTGGAGGTTGTCTTCTATCCCCAAACCAACCCCCCCCCCTCATATGAAATGCTCTACTGCTCCTTTCAAGACCATCGTGAAGAAATTGCCACGGCCAGATTCATTGTGCAGTTTGGCCATCTCTCTGGCAATGTCTGCTACTGCACTGGCTTCACCACTCTGCTCCGCTAATGATATCCCTCACCACTCTACTCCTCTAATGATGTCTCTCACCACTCTGCTCTGCTGATGATGTCCCTCACCACTGATGATGTCCCTCACCACTCTACTCCTCTGATGATGTCCCTCACCACTCTACTCCTCTGATGATGTCCCTCACCACTCTACTCCTCTGATGATGTCCCTCACCACTCTACTCCTCTGATGATGTCCCTCACCACTCTACTCCTCTGATGATGTCCCTCACCACTCTACTCCTCTGATGATGTCTCTCACCACTCTACTCCTCTGATGATGTCCCTCACCACTCTACTCCTCTGATGATGTCCCTCACCACTCTACTCCTCTGATGATGTCCCTCACCACTCTACTCCTCTGATGATGTCCCTCACCACTCTACTCCTCTGATGATGTCCCTCACCACTCTACTCCTCTGATGATGTCTCTCACCACTCTACTCCTCTGATGATGTCCCTCACCACTCTACTCCTCTGATGATGTCCCTCACCACTCTACTCCTCTGATGATGTCTCTCACCACTCTGATGATGTCCCTCATCACTCTGCTCCTCTGATGATGTCCCTCACCATTCTACTCCTCTGATGATGTCCCTCACCACTCTACTCCTCTGATGATGTCCCTCACCACTCTACTCCTCTGATGATGTCCCTCACCACTCTACTCCTCTGATGATGTCTCTCACCACTCTACTCCTCTGATGATGTCCCTCACCACTCTACTCCTCTGATGATGTCCCTCACCACTCTACTCCTCTGATGATGTCTCTCACCACTCTGATGATGTCCCTCATCACTCTGCTCCTCTGATGATGTCCCTCACCATTCTACTCCTCTGATGTCTCTCACCACTCTACTCCTCTGATGATGTCCCTCACCACTCTACTCCTCTAATGATGTCCCTCACATTCTACTCCTCTGATGATGTCCCTCACCACTCTACTCCTCTGATGATGTCCCTCACCACTCTACTCCTCTGATGATGTCTCTCACAACTCTACTCCTCTGATGATGTCCCTCACCACTCTACTCCTCTGATGTCCCTCACCACTCTACTCCTCTGATGATGTCCCTCATCACTCTACTCCTCTGATGATGTCCCTCACCGTTCTACTCCTCTGATGATGTCCCTCACCACTCTACTCCTCTGATGATGTCCCTCACCACTCTACTCCTCTGATGATGTCTCTCACCATTCTACTCCTCTGATGATGTCCCTCACCACTCTACTCCTCTGATGATGTCCCTCACCACTCTACTCGTCCCTCACCACTCTACTCCTCTGATGATGTCTCTCACCACTCTACTCCTCTGATGATGTCCCTCACCACTCTACTCCTCTGATGATGTCTCTCACCACTCTACTCCTCTGATGATGTCTCTCACCACTCTACTCCTCTGATGATGTCTCTCATCACTCTACTGCTCTGATGATGTCCCTCACCGCTCTACTCCTCTGATGATGTCCCTCACCACTCTACTCCTCTGATGATGTCTCTCACCACTCTACTCCTCTGATGATGTCACTCATCACTCTACTCCTCTGATGATGTCCCTCACCACTCTACTCCTCTGATGATGTCCCTCATCACTCTACTCCTCTGATGATGTCCCTCACCACTCTACTCCTCTGATGATGTCCCTCACCACTCTACTCCTCTGATGATGTCCCTCATCACTCTACTCCTCTGATGATGTCCCTCACCACTCTACTCCTCTGATGATGTCCCTCACCCTCTGATGATGTCCCTCACCAATCTACTCCTCTGATGATGTCCCTCACCACTCTACTCCTCTGATGATGTCCCTCACCACTCTACTCCTCTGATGATGTCCCTCGCCACTCTACTCCTCTGATGATGTCCCTCACCACTCTACTCCTCTGATGATGTCCCTCACCACTCTACTCCTCTGATGATGTCCGTCACCACTCTACTCCTCTGATGATGTCCGTCACCACTCTACTCCTCTGATGATGTCCCTCACCACTCTACTCCTCTGATGATGTCCCTCATCACTCTACTCCTCTGATGATGTCCCTCACCACTCTACTCCTCTGATGATGTCCCTCACCACTCTACTCCTCTGATGATGTCCCTCACCACTCTACTCCTCTGATGATGTCTCTCACCACTCTACTCCTCTGATGATGTCACCACTCTACTCCTCTGATGATGTTCCTCACCACTCTACTCCTCTGATGATGTCTCTCACCACTCTACTCCTCTGATGATGTCACCACTCTACTCCTCTGATGATGTCCCTCACCACTCTACTCCTCTGATGTCTCTCACCACTCTGCTCCTCTGATGATGTCTCTCACCACTCTACTCCTCTGATGATGTCCCTCACCACTCTACTCCTCTGATGATGTCCCTCATCACTCTACTCCTCTGATGATGTCTCTCACCACTCTACTCCTCTGATGATGTCCCTCATCACTCTACTCCTCTGATGATGTCCCTCACCACTCTACTCCTCTGATGATGTCCCTCATCACTCTACTCCTCTGATGATGTCCCTCACCACTCTACTCCTCTGATGATGTCCCTCATCACTCTACTCCTCTGATGATATCCCTCACCACTCTACTCCTCTGATGATGTCCCTCATCACTCTACTCCTCTGATGATGTCCCTCACCACTCTACTCCTCTGATGATGTCCCTCACCACTCTACTCCTCTGATGATGCCCTCACCATTTCTACTCCTCTGATGATGTCCCTCATCGCTCTACTCCTCTGATGATGTCACCACTCTACTCCTCTGATGATGTTCCTCACCACTCTACTCCTCTGATGATGTCTCTCACCACTCTACTCCTCTGATGATGTCCCTCACCACTCTACTCCTCTGATGATGTCTCTCACCACTCTACTCCTCTGATGATGTCCCTCACCACTCTACTCCTCTGATGATGTCCCTCACACCACTCTACTCCTCTGATGATGTCCCTCACCACTCTTACTCCTCTGATGATGTCTCTCACCACTCTACTCCTCTGATGATGTCCCTCACCACTCTACTCCTCTGATGATGTCTCTCACCACTCTACTCCTCTGATGATGTCCCTCACCACTCTACTCCTCTGATGATGTCTCTCACCACTCTACTCCTCTGATGATGTCTCTCACCACTGATGATGTCCCTCACCACTCTACTCCTCTGATGATGTCCCTCACCACTCTACTCCTCTGATGATGTCCCTCACCACTCTACTCCTCTGATGATGTCCCTCACCACTCTACTCCTCTGATGATGTCCCTCATCACTCTGCTCCGCTAATGATGTCCCTCACCATTCTGCTCACAGACTTATGTATATTTCTAACTCTATATTTATGATCGCATGTATTTCATAATACCTTCCGTATGAGCATGCCCAGTATAAGTAGACATGCATGGGTTTGTCAAGGCGTGCGCTATTGTACTCGAGATAATGAATGGCAGCACTCCATCTATTCAAAGGAGCAGAATTATCGAGGGAAGGGTCTCTTCAAGAATGTGCAGTGTTGTTTTACACACACACACATATATATACTGTAGAGCACGCGTGCAGTATTGTTTTACACACACATATATATATACTGTAGAGCACACATGCAGTATTGTTTTACACACACATATATATACTGTAGAGCACACGTGCAGTATTGTTTTACACACACATATATATATACTGTAGAGCACACGTGCAGTATTGTTTTACACATATATATATATACTGTAGAGCACACGTGCAGTATTGTTTTACACACACATATATATATATACTGTAGAGCACACGTGCAGTATTGTTTTACACATATATATATATACTGTAGAGCACACGTGCAGTATTGTTTTACACACATATATATATATATACTGTAGAGCACACGTGCAGTATTGTTTTACACATATATATATATACTGTAGAGCACACGTGCAGTATTGTTTTACACACATATATATATATATACTGTAGAGCACACGTGCAGTATTGTTTTACACACATATATATATATACTGTAGAGCACACGTGCAGTATTGTTTTACACACATATATATATATATACTGTAGAGCACACGTGCAGTATTGTTTTACACACACATATATATATACTGTAGAGCACACGTGCAGTATTGTTTTACACACATATATATATATACTGTAGAGCACACGTGCAGTATTGTTTTACACACATATATATATATATACTGTAGAGCACACGTGCAGTATTGTTTTACACACATATATATATATACTGTAGAGCACACGTGCAGTATTGTTTTACACACATATATATATATATACTGTAGAGCACACGTGCAGTATTGTTTTACACACACATATATATATACTGTAGAGCACACGTGCAGTATTGTTTTACACACACATATATATATACTGTAGAGCACACGTGCAGTATTGTTTTACACACATATATATATATATACTGTAGAGCACACGTGCAGTATTGTTTTACACACACATATATATATACTGTAGAGCACACGTGCAGTATTGTTTTACACACACATATATATATACTGTAGAGCACACGTGCAGTATCGTTTTACACACACATACAGTGGGGTAGGAAGGAAAAAAATATTGGGGGGGGCAGATCCTGATCCGAGATAGTTAGTTATATGCAACATGTTTGAAGATTCTTTATAATTATAGTATATAATAATTATTCAGAAATGTCCAAAATAGTGTATACGTGTCATTAGTTTCAATAAATTCTTTCATAATGCAGTTCAGATCGAGTGCATCAGTTCTGTCCCGATGTATGTTGAGCATCATGCAATGATTTAAGCGTTGCTGCGTCATCGAATTTCTCAGGTAGGTTTTGATACGCTTAAAGAGAAGAAAAGTTGCGCTCTGCTGAAGCTGTAGTGACTGGAATGGCTTAAGTAGCTTATGCACTTCTGTAATAATTTTTTTCAAACTGGGTTGCTTGTTAAAAACATCACAAATGGTTTGTATTCGTGTCACTTCTCTAACTGGAATTCCATCCATATTTACCAATTTGATGGCATCTGGAAGGAGCTGAAGGTGGAGCCTTAACTTCTGCATGTCAATATCCCTTTGGTAAAGATCAACAATTTCATCAGACAGAGTTACTGGTTTGCCATTAGCACTATCAATCAGCAGAGTCTCGATGCTTCTCACAAAGAGAAAATTCTTCTGTGTGAACCGTTTTTCGAGATCTCCTTTTATGCTATCAATTACTTCAAAATACTCTTTTCTGTAAAGGTACTCTATAGAACTAAAAGCATGCTCCTCTGACCCATCATTTAATCTCCTTGGAAGTCGTCATTGCCTAGGTAATACTGGTTCATCACACTTGTCTCTTGCTTCTTCTTTGACAGCCTCAAAAAATGTTTTGAACATTTCATCATTTCTGTACTTGGTCAGAGCGTGAATGGTGACATTAACTGCAGCAAAGCAATCATCAACAGTAGTATTTACTCCTTGGAGTGTAACTGACAACTGTTCTGTAATACTAAAAATTAGTATAGAAAGCTTCAAGACAAAGTAGGTTTTATATTTGTCCATAAGTGCTATTATACCACTAGCTCGCCTAGAGCAGTCATCTGTACCATGTGAGGATGCTTCCATAGTTACTTGAAGTGACTCATAATTATCAAGAATTGCTTGCATTGCTCCAGTGCGGACTGTCCACCTAGTTGGGCAAAGACTGCGAATTCCTGATTTAGGTGAGCCTTCTTGCTGCCTTTGAACTTTTTCAAATACTACTTGCCTCTTTGGTGAATATTTTATCAATTGGATGACTTCCATAGCAAAATTTAAGGCTTCCTTTATACACTTGCTATTTCTGGCAACATCTTGTAGACACAAATTCACACAGTCAGCAAGACACTGCACAGAAATAGCAGACCTGTTTTCATCTTGAAATCGTCTGGCAACACCACTAATATGACCCTGAAAATTCCTTGCTCCGTCATATCCCTGACCCCTGCAAAGCTCAAAAGGAATGCCCAAAGAAAGTAAGCAATGTTTCAGTGACAAGAAGATACATTCAGCTGTAGTGGCATCAAATTGAATGAGGCCAAAGAAATCCTCATAAATCTCATAATTTTCTGACACCCATCGCAGAGTAATAACAAGCTGTTCACGATTGGAAACATCCCTAGTTTCGTCGGCCAAGAGCGAAAACCACTGCTGAGGAAGTAAATCGACAATCATTGAACGTAACACTTTATGAGCCATTAGCTGAATAATTTCATAAATTATTTCTGGGGACCGATATTTTTTGGCTTCTTCCCAAGTTTTTTCATCGAGCACCTGCTTGAGCATAACAGTCAAATTAGAGCCACCAGCATGGTCATTTCTGACAGAAATACCTTATCAGCTTGACTTTGAAGCATTTCAGACACAGGTGTAGACCTTGTTGTAATATGAGCATCCCTGTGAGCTAGAGAACACACTCATGCTCTTTAAATCGTGTAGTGGCTTTTTTCCAATTAGAATATCCAACTCTACTAAAGACTGATTGGGCTTTTGTGCTCATAACTGTAACCCCTGATTTGTCCGCTGCTTGACAGTAGTAGCAAAATACTTTTAATGATTCGGAGCAAAAGTGAATCCATGCGAACGACTTGTACCATGATGAGAGAAAGTGCCTTTTCTGAAGATTTCTTCCAGAACCATAATTTTTTTCTGTTTTGGTCATCAGTTGGTTGATTGATTGTCCCTCTGGCAACACAAACTATTACACACAGTTGAGGTTCTGGATGAAGTGGTGGTGCTACCAGTAATAGACTCACTTATGTCAGTATCAGAACACATTTCCTCAGCACTATCATTTGAATCTTCTTTGTCAACCTCTGTCAAATTTAATTTAACATCATAGCAATAAAAAGGGACAACTTAGCAATAACTACTAATAATTATAGCTAACTTGTATACATACCTTCAAGTGGAGGTGCTTCCACTGAGGGACGAAAGAAGGACTTGATGCCTAACTGACCGTTGTCTAGTTTTCTTCTTTTTTCAGTCATAGTCACTACTACAGCTATGCATAGTGCACTAAATAGAGCTGCACTGCATTAGTGTAGAAGTGTTAGCCACATGTAATAGCTGTTGCCAGTATAATTATAGTATCCTAATGTTTTTATGGAGAATAGCGTTAGCCACAAGTGTATAAAAGTGTTAGCCACATGTAATAGCTGTTAGCCTCTGTGATTATGGAGAATATATTGGGGGGGGGCAGCTGCCCCCCCTTCCTCCCTGTTCCTACTCCACTGACATATATATACTGTAGAGCACGCGTGCAGTATTGTTTTAAACACACATACATATATATATACTGTAGAGCACACGTGCAGTATTGTTTTACACACACATATATATATACTGTAGAGCACACGTGCAGTATTGTTTTACACACATATATATATATTGTAGAGCACACGTGCAGTATTGTTTTACACACACATATATATACTGTAGAGCACACGTGCAGTATTGTTTTACACACACATATATATATATACTGTAGAGCACACGTGCAGTATTGTTTTACACACACATATATATATACTGTAGAGCACACGTGCAGTATTGTTTTACACACACATATATATACTGTAGAGCACACGTGCAGTATTGTTTTACACACACATATATATATACTGTAGAGCACACGTGCAGTATTGTTTTACACATACATATATATACTGTAGAGCACACGTGCAGTATTTTTTTACACACACATATCAGGGTTTTATCTAGGATTTTTTGGAAGGGGGGGAATACCGACATGTTCTCAAAATCAGCTCAATGTTGTAGTTTGTTAGCATAAATTTTAGAGGCAATATATGGTAATGGCATTTTGGTGACTTTGAGACTTTTCATGCTCACGTAATTTTTCAGTAGCCTTTCCATGCCTTGAAAGGAGCCTTGACCCATGTTTGATGCAGCACACGATTTCCCTTTAATATTTCAGCCCACTTCTCACACTGAACAAAACATACCTTCGACACCAGGCTGCTCATCATACCAAAAGCAGCAATGCTCAGGAAATGACATCTACTGTACTTGCCAGTGAGTCACAGTGCTTAATGCAGTAAAACTTCTTCAAATCTATCCCACTAACGACAGCCACAGTGAAAGAAGCTTTTCTACGCTTATACTTGTTAATTAAAATTCACGGACACTAGACACTCCAGAACATTACATTACTCTTTACATTACTGCCTATCTGAAGGGGGGGAAGACAGCACTGAAGGGGGGGAAGATTCCCCCCCTTCCCCCCCCCCCCCCCCCTAGATAAAACCCTGCATATATATATACTGTAGAGCACACGTGCAGTATTGTTTTACACACACATATATATATACTGTAGAGCACACGTGCAGTATTGTTTTACACACACATATATATATACTGTAGAGCACACGTGCAGTATTGTTTTACACACACATATATATATACTGTAGAGCACGCGTGCAGTATTGTTTTACACACATATATATATACTGTAGAGCACGCGTGCAGTATTGTTTTACACACACATATATATACTGTAGAGCACACGTGCAGTATTGTTTTAAACACACATATATATATACTGTAGAGCACACGTGCAGTATTGTTTTACACACACATATATATATACTGTAGAGCACACGTGCAGTATTGTTTTACACACACATATATATATACTGTAGAGCACACGTGCAGTATTGTTTTACACACACATACAGTGGGGTAGGAAGGAAAAAAATATTGGGGGGGGCAGATCCTGATCCGAGATAGTTAGTTATATGCAACATGTTTGAAGATTCTTTATAATTATAGTATATAATAATTATTCAGAAATGTCCAAAATATGTATACGTGTTTCATTAGTTTCAATAAATTCTTTCATAATGCAGTTCAGATCGAGTGCATCAGTTCTGTCCCGATGTATGTTCGTATGTTGAGCATCATGCAATGATTTAAGCATTGCTGCGCCATCGAATTTCTCAGGTAGGTTTTGATACGCTTAAGAGAAGAAAAGTTGCGCTCTGCTGAAGCTGTAGTGACTGGAATGGCTTAAGTAGCTTATGCACTTGTGTAATAATTTTTTTCAAACTGGGTTGCTTGTTAAAAACATCACAAATGGTTTGTATTCGTGTCACTTCTCTAACTGGAATTCCATCCATATTTACCGATTTGATGGCATCTGGATTTGATGGCATCTGGAAGGAGCTGAAGGTGGAGCCTTAACTTCTGCATGTCAATATCCCTTTGGTAAAGATCAACAATTTCATCAGACAGAGTTACTGGTTTGCCATTAGCACTATCAATCAGCAGAGTCTCGATGCTTCTCACAAAGAGAAAATTCTTCTGTGTGAACCGTTTTTCGAGATCTCCTTTTATGCTATCAATTACTTCAAAATACTCTTTTCTGTAAAGGTACTCTATAGAACTAAAAGCATGCTCCTCTGACTCATCATTTAATCTCCTTGGAAGTCGTCGTTGCCTAGGTAATACTGGTTCATCACACTTGTCTCTTGCTTCTTCTTTGACAGCCTCAAAAAATGTTTTGAACATTTCATCATTTCTGTACTTGGTCAGAGCGTGAATGGTGACATTAACTGCAGCAAAGCAATCATCAACAGTAGTATTTACTCCTTGGAGTGTAACTGACAACTGTTCTGTAATACTAAAAATTAGTATAGAAAGCTTCAAGACAAAGTAGGTTTTATATTTGTCCATTTAAGTGCACTAGCTCGCCTAGAGCAGTCATCTGAACCATGTGAGGATGCTCCCATAGTTACTTGAAGCGACTCATAATTATCAAGAATTGCTTGCATTGCTCCAGTGCGGACTGTCCACCTAGTTGGGCAAAGACTGCGAATTCCTGATTTAGGTGAGCCTTCTTGCTGCCTTTGAACTTTTTCAAATACTACTTGCCTCTTTGGTGAATATTTTATCAATTGGATGACTTCCATAGCAAAATTGAAGGCTTCCTTTATACACTTGCTATTTCTGGCAACATCTTGTAGACACAAATTCACACAGTGAGCAAGACACTGCACAGAAATAGCAGACCTGTTTTCATCTTGAAATCGTCTGGCAACACCACTAATATGACCCTGAAAATTCCTTGCTCCGTCATATCCCTGACCCCTGCAAAGCTCAAAAGGAATGCCTAAAGAAAGTAAGCAATGTTTCAGTGACAAGAAGATACATTCAGCTGTAGTGGCATCAAATTGAATGAGGCCAAAGAAATCCTCATTAATCTCATAATTTTCTGACACCCATCGCAGAGTAATAACAAGCTGTTCACGATTGGAAACATCCCTAGTTTCGTCGGCCAAGAGCGAAAACCACCGCTGAGGAAGTAAATCGACAATCATTGAACGTAACACTTTATGAGCTAGCTGAATAATTTCATTAATTATTTCTGGGGACTGATATTTTTTGGCTTCTACCCAAGCTTTTTCATCGAGCACCTGCTTGAGCATAACAGTCACCACCAGCATGGTCATTTCTGACAGAAATACCTTATCAGCTTGACTTTGAAGCATTTCAGACACAGGTGTAGACCTTGTTGAAATATGAGCTGCTATAGCATCCCTGTGAGCTAGAGAACACTCATGCTCTTTAAATCGTGTAGTGGCTTTTTTCCAATTAGAATATCCAATTCTACTAAAGACTGATTGGGCTTTGGTGCTCATAACTGTAACCCCTGATTTGTCCGCTGCTTGACAGTAGTATCAAAATACTTTTAATGATTCGGAGCAAAAGTGAATCCATGCGAACGACTTGTACCATGATGAGAGAAAGTGCCTTTTCTGAAGATTTCTTCCAGAAGCATAATTTTTTTCTGTTTTGGTTAGCAAAGCTTCATCAGTTGGTTGATTGATTGTCCCTCTGGCAACACAAACTATTACACACAGTTGAGGTTCTGGATGAAGTGGTGGTGCTACCAGTAATAGACTCACTTATGTCAGTATCAGAACACATTTCCTCAGCACTATCATTTGAATCTTCTTTGTCAACCTCTGTCAAATTTAATTTAACATCATAGCAATAAAAAGGGACAACTTAGCAATAACTACTAATAATTATAGCTAACTTGTATACATACCTTCAAGTGGAGGTGCTTCCACTGAGGGACGAAAGAAGGACTTGATGCCTAACTGACCGTTGTCTAGTTTTCTTCTTTTTTCAGTCATAGTCACTACTACAGCTATGCATAGTGCACTAAATAGAGCTGCACTGCATTAGTGTAGAAGTGTTAGCCACATGTAATAGCTGTTGCCAGTATATAGTATCCTAATGTTTTTATGGAGAATAGCGTTAGCCACAAGTGTATAAAAGTGTTAGCCACATGTAATAGCTGTTAGCCTCTGTGATTTATGGAGAATATATTGGGGGGGGCAGTGCCCCCCATTGGTAATATTGGGGGGGCAGCTGCCCCCCCTGTTCCTACTCCACTGACACATATATACTGTAGAGCACACGTGCAGTATTGTTTTACACACACACACATATATATACTGTAGAGCACACGTGCAGTATTGTTTTACACACATACATATATATATACTGTAGAGCACACGTGTAGTATTGTTTTACACACACATATATATACTGTAGAGCACACGTGCAGTATTGTTTTACACACACATATATATATACTGTAGAGCACACGTGCAGTATTGTTTTACACACACATATATATATACTGTAGAGCACACGTGCAGTATTGTTTTACACACATATATATACTGTAGAGCACACGTGCAGTATTGTTTTACACACACATATATATACTGTAGAGCACATGTGTAGTATTGTTTTACACATATATATATATATACTGTAGAGCAGCGGTCCCCAACCCCCGGGCCGCGGCCCAGTACCGGTCCGTGGTTCTGTTGGCACCGGGTCGCACAGCCCTAAGCTCCTCCACTTGTGGGAGGAGCTTAGGGCTGTAACGTCACGGATATTACACTGTGGTCGTTCCGACTATCAGAATTGTTAACTGAATCAGTTATTGCTAAGTACTGCTGCGTTGAAGGTGTGTCGATCACGTACGGTTACGTTACACTTTTTAGAAGAGACTCAGCCTAAGCCTTCATTCTCCCAGATCACCTGTCTTCGCTTCTACAATAGTTCAAGCGCTACTTCCCAACTACAAAAGATCCATGAACTGCCAAGGAATGGATCCGCGACCCATTTGCCAACAAACCAGGTGAATCGAGCATGTCTACACAAGAAGAAGATCAACTGCTTGAGATCGCAAATGACGGCGGCCTAAAAATTATGTTTGGGACAACAACTCTGTCGGTGTTCTGGCTTAGAGTCAAGACAGAATATCCTGAGATCGCCACAAAAGCATTAAAAACCCTGTTGCCGTTTCCGACATCTTATCTGTGTGAAATAGGGTTTTCTGCAGTGACAGCAACCAAAACAAAATCACGGACAGACTTCGTGTGTCATTGTCTCACATTACTCCTAGGTGGGATCGTCTTGTTTCGGAGAAACAAGCTTAGGGCTCCCACTGATTCCGTGTTACATTTTTCATGCATTTTATATTTGATTTTCTGGTTTATCTTATGCTGAATGATTTACGTTTATTACTACATTTAGAATAAATCAGTTTTTATACCGGTCGCGTCATTTTATTCTGCTGTAGGCCTATTTATCCCTCACATCTTGGAGGCCGGTCCGTGAAAATATTGTCGGAGATTCAACTGGTCCGTGGTACAAAAAAGGTTGGGGACCGCTGCAGTGTAGAGCACACGTGCAGTATTGTTTTACACACATATATATATACTGTAGAGCACACGTGCAGTATTGTTTTACACACACATATATATACTGTAGAGCACGCGTGCAGTATTGTTTTACACACACATATATATACTGTAGAGCACACGTGCAGTATTGTTTTACACACATATATATATATACTGTAGAGCACACGTGCAGTATTGTTTTACACACATATATATATACTGTAGAGCACACGTGCAGTATTGTTTTACACACACATATATATATACTGTAGAGCACGCGTGCAGTATTGTTTTACACACATATATATATACTGTAGAGCACACGTGCAGTATTGTTTTACACACACATATATATATACTGTAGAGCACGCGTGCAGTATTGTTTTACACACATATATATATATACTGTAGAGCACACGTGCAGTATTGTTTTACACAACATATATATATATACTGTAGAGCACACGTGCAGTATTGTTTTACACACATATATATACTGTAGAGCACGCGTGCAGTATTGTTTTACACACATATATATACTGTAGAGCACACGTGCAGTATTGTTTTACACACACATATATATATATACTGTAGAGCACACGTGCAGTATTGTTTTACACACATATATATATATACTGTAGAGCACACGTGCAGTATTGTTTTACACACATATATATACTGTAGAGCACGCGTGCAGTATTGTTTTACACACACATATATATATACTGTAGAGCACGCGTGCAGTATCGTTTTACACACACATACGTTTTACACACACATATATATACTGTAGAGCACACGTGAGGTACGCCCACTATGCCTGGCCTTTTTGTTTTGTTTTGTTTTAAAGCCCCCGCCCCCTCCCCCCAATTATTGCATGATCAAGCCATCAAATGAGAGATGTGCTCTTATAATGGGGTATGGTTCATTAGCGGTGCACTCAAAGAAGTTAGTTTTTACATGTGTATTTATATACATCACTTGCAGTTACACACTGATGCTTTAAGGATATTTAATTAGGCCTCACCTCTGAACTCAATCAACTCACTTCACCGGGAATCGTGATTCTCTAGGAATGTGGAAATAAATGAACAAGTTATGGAATGTAGAGTATCCATGAGGTGGCGGGCAAGCTCACGTGACCTAAATTATGGAATGTGGAACCTCCACTAATATGAACCTCCGACTAACAACAGCATGGTTACATACCCAGGCATCGTTGTCAGGACTATTAACCATATTAATCATTGGGGAGATCCACGAATAAAACTTTTGGTCACATGAGCTTGTGTAATGACGAGGGAAGAGCTCAATTAGAATCACACAGAGTTGGGGAAATATCAAACATGAGGAAAAACAAACAGCTTCCTCAGCCATCATTTTTATGGAGCTCACGTACTAAAACTTGAATACTAGGCGTAAAGTGGAAGCTTTAGCAACATAAGGATGGGTAGCTGATAGTTAAAAGCATCATAGCTACTCGCATATATGTAATATCTCCTTGAAAAAGACTAAGGCAAATCCATTAATTATAGTGGTGAGTTTTCAATTAAGCAGCGTCTAATATGTACCATTTCTATTCCAAACTATGGTTACTTGGGAAGATGGCTGGCATATATTTTGGCTGACATATTCAAAAATGTTCAATACACAGTCAACCAATTACTAGGGCAAAAGGTAGGTGGAACCTTCTAGGCTGAAATAGCTTGGGGTGAAGCCAGCTAGCTGACCAGCTTTATTTCTAGCTAGCTAGTTATATACGACAGTAACGTTGGAGTGTATAGTTAATCCTATTCATAATAGCTATAGTATTACCTAAAAATAAAGGTATAGCAATGTAATGGCATAGACAAATAACAACTTATGAAATGATATTATTCTGAAAATTTAACCAATCGACGATAATCTATTATTTATTTTACGTCCAGCATCTTAACTATACCTTTCTCTCATCAATGAACAATAGTTGGACAGAGCCGAGAAAGAGTACAGACAAATTAAATAAGTGTGCACGCATCAACCGTTCCCTCACCTCCTTTCTGCCTCAAAACTTATGCTTAGTATTGCTCCTCCGTATACTATATCAATATTGGATTACTACGCGCGCGAAGTTTGAATAATCGAGTGTGTGTATATATATACCAGGGCATTCGGGTGGCAAAGGGTTCTTGATCACGATGCAATGAACCTTACAGATGATGCCACCATGATGATTTAAGGTTAGGGAAGTACTAGAACAGGGCTAGGACTAGATTAAAAAAGCAGCATGTACAAATTTTCGTGTCAGTATATTGGAATGGGGTTCCTGGAGCACTGATTTTGTTGAGCATCAGCTAGTCCATCAAGAAACCAACATTTGAATGCCTTGAATACTGGCCATGGACAGCCAATTTTGTTTTATGTCAAGATGAATGTGTGCACATGCATTGGTAACCCACACTACCTTAGTGAAACTAAAACAACTAGTCTAATCTTGGGATGTCCATACCAGGCAAACACTAATTAGATAGGGATTGGGAAGTTCCTAGACCATTTAAGAATCTTGAAATCGATACATAATTATGTATATGTATATTATAAATTATAACAATGCAGATTAGGCCAGGAACAAATATTGACTATGACAATATCGTGATAGTGGTGACAATGTCATTCAAGACAGCTTGTAATGGAGACTGGAGGAATGGGAAGGCACACTGAAGAACCAGTGCATGCAACAAGAACTGGGAAGAACTGGGCACACACTACACTAAAGGTTGATGTCACAAATAGTTATCAATGATGACTGTCCATCAAATTCTCTTCAGAATAAATGCCAGGATATCCTCTTCCAGTTTGTCTCTGTTCTTCTCTGTGACCTAGATGATGTGCATGGGGAGAGATAGGAGAGGAGGGAGGAGGGAGGAGGGAGATGAGAGGGGTTAACTAAAAAATTGTATGAACACAATCTGCAGCACTTCATACAGACCTGTCACTCTGTGTGGGAACACAATCACCCAAACCCTCTATAACATGCAAGAGCACCCCCAACACCCCCGCATCAATAAGCTCCACCCCCACCAACCCTATTTCTACTCACCCAAGGCAAGTTATCTGAAGACCCTCGACACCCACACATCCCTTCCCTACAAATAAAGATGGCTAGTCTTTTCACATTCACTTTTTCACATTCACTTTGCCGACAGAGAAGTTAGACGCACAACACATGGTGACCAGCAGCCTCTACAAACCACAAATTAAGTCTAAGGTATTGACCAACCTCCCTGTGGCCATTTCAGCTAGCATGGGCACTAACCTCCCTGTGGTCCATTTCAGCTAGCATGGGCACTAACCTCCCAGTGGTCCATCTCAGCTAGCATGGGCACTAACCTCCCTGTGGTCCATTTCAGCTAGCATGGGCACTAACCTCCCTGTGGTCCATTCAGCTAGCATGGGCACTAACCTCCCAGTGGTCCATTCAGCTAGCATGGGCACTAACCTCCCAGTGGGGCACTAACCTCCCAGTGGTCCATACAGCTAGCATGGGCACTAACCTCCCAGTGGTCCATCTCAGCTAGCATGGGCACCAACCTCCCTGTGGTCCATCTCAGCTAGCATGGGCACCAACCTCCCTGTGGTCCATTCAGCTAGCATGGGCACTAACCTCCCTGTGGTCCATTCAGCTAACATGGGCACTAACCTCCCTGTGGTCCATTCAGCTAGCATGGGCACTAACCTCCCTGTGGTCCATTCAGCTAGCATGGGCACTAACCTCCCAGTGGTCCATCTCAGCTAGCATGGGCACCAACCTCCCAGTGGTCCATTCAGCTAGCATGGGCACTGGTCTAAGGCTATATAGCTCAACATAGTTGAACAACTTGGCAGAAATATGACCAACTCCAGAAGGTAGCCAACACAGAATAGCTGACATGTGGAGGTCTTGTACACGTGTGCTTTCAAACTGACTATAATTATGACAAAGATGGATTGGTCCAAGAGATGGTGGATGAAATGATAATTGGTATGAGATTGATGATGATGTCAGCAAGTTAATTTATCAGCACAGAAAAATTATCCTGACCACATACAGAACCAACGACCCCCGGACGTGACTGGACAGACACAGTACGTTACATGGACTCCACTTGCTGGAGAGTGTACTCCTTTACCTTCTTCCAGTAATCCTCCACATCATATGCTACTCCAGCAGTCCCACCTCGACCTTCAAGGCAGTGAACGCCAGCCAGCTCTCAGGAGTATGCCAGCTCTGTTATCTCCAGCCAGACTTGAAGGACAACAGCTAATATATACTTGGCTAGCCATTTGCCATTATGATTTCCTAGCATAAACAAGCTAACTACTCAAGTCCTGGATGGCACTGATGATGCAACAAGGTTGAATCATAATACAACGACTTACAAGAAGCTGATCTTCAGAACTCCAACATATTCAAGTTTCACCTCTGAGCGATGACCACATTCCGAGTGGTCCACGCACTGTCTGTAGAATGGTTATACTTTCCTTACAGCTAGATCTATGCCAGCATGTCTGAGAGCTCCCGTACTATCCTAGCAAGGAACTGAGTGCCAGTGGGAGTTAGCGGTTGTCTGAAATATTGAAATAGAGTGGGTATTTTGAGTTTTATCGTGGCTTTCACCGGCAAAGTGTACGTAAATGACTATAGCAACACATTGAGAGGCAAGCCAAGTTGGGATGGAAAGGGACAAGGAAAGAAACAATTAAAGTTAATTGTGAAATCCTAGTATGCACTGCTCTAGCCATTGTGCTACCTCTGAAGGCCTACATGCACAGTAATAGAGTTGTACATTATTGATGCCATCATAATGCTTGGATTATGATGAGGAAGTAGTATTATTACTCACAGATTCTGAACTTGTCCTATGTTGAGGAGAGAGCCCGCTCAGATATTCTCCCGATTCACCGAGCAAACCCGACGAGGTACCACACCTCCACAGCTAGAGCACGCTGAGGAGTTGAGTAGACATGCCAGAATGAAATCCACACAGTATAACTTCCTCCCCAATTCCCAAAAGATCGTGCCTCAGGCCCCAACACACCAGACGTTTCCACCACAAATGGAACAAAGAAATGACTGCTCTCGAGGTGTGCATATTATAATTATGGCATGAATTGACTGGGTTTGGTGTTATACTGACTCTCTGGTGGCCATTACGGTCTCATCCTTCCCTGTCCGCTATTAACCATTCTCACTTGCTTATGCACCCTGTTTTCTTTTCTCTAGCTCGAATCTGCTGCCATTTTCTCTCAATATCTCTCTTCACCATGCCGACCATTCCTGGTTTACATAAGCCAGCATCATTTACGACAGGCGATCCCTTCATAGCATTCACGAGTTAGTGGACTATACAAAAATACAAACATTCGTGGATAGATGATAGATATGCGCTTTCCATCACTCCCCACCAAGGGCTTGCTATGCTTGCCAATTACAAATTCATGAGATATGGTACTTGTCTATAAGGTAGTCACCAATGCATATTCCAATGCAACCGATATACACTCCAATGCAACCGATACACATTCCAATGCGACCGATACATATTCCAATGCGACCGATACATATTCCAATGCGACTGATACAAATTCCAATGCGACCGATACATATTCCAATGCGACCGATACACATTCCAATGCGACCGATACACATTCCAATGCGACAGATACATATTCCAATACGACCGATACATATTCCAATGCGACCGATACACATTCCAATGCGACAGATACATATTCCAATGCAACCGATACATATTCCAATGCGACCGATACACATTCCAATGCGACCGATACACATTCCAATGCAACCGATACATATTCCAATGCGACCGATACACATTCCAATGCGACTGATACACATTCCAATGCAACCGATGCATATTCCAATGCAACTGATACATATTCCAATGCGACCAATACATATTCCAATACGACCGATACACATTCCAATGCGACCGATACACATTCCAATGCGACCAATACATATTCCAATGCGACCGATACATATTCCAATGCGACCGATACACATTCCAATGCAACCGATACATATTCCAATGCAACTGATACACATTCCAATGCAACCGATACATATTCCAATGCGACCGATACACATTCCAATGCAACCGATACATATTCCAATGCAACTGATACACATTCCAATGCAACCGATACATATTCCAATGCGACCGATACAAATTCCAATGCGACAGATACATATTCCAATGCGACCGATACACATTCCAATGCGACCGATACACATTCCAATGCAACGATACATATTCCAATGCGACCGATACATATTCCAATGCAACCGATACACATTCCAATGCGACCGATACACATTCCAATGCAACCGATACATATTCCAATGCAACTGATACACATTCCAATGCAACCGATACATATTCCAATGCGACAGATACATATTCCAATGCGACCGATACACATTCCAATGCAACCGATACATATTCCAATGCGACCGATACATATTCCAATGCGACCGATACATATTCCAATGCGACCGATACACATTCCAATGCGACTGATACACATTCCAATGCAACCGATACATATTCCAATGCGACCGATACATATTCCAATGCGACCGATACACATTCCAATGCGACTGATACATATTCCAATGCGACCGATACATTTCAATGCAACCGATACATATTCCAATGCGTCCGATACACATTCCAATGCAACCGACACACATTCCAATGCGACCGACACACATTCCAATGCGACCGATACACATTCCAATGCGACAGATACATATTCCAATGCAACCGATACATATTCCAATCCAACCGATACATATTTCATCATCACCTGAAAAAGGACGCAATCGTCTCTTTCCTTCAACGTTTGCACTAACCAATGCATCTTCTGGTGAGATCTGGCTACTGGTATGGTTGCTAATAGCAACAGACGCTTAGGGACAGCAGAAACACTTGCAGTGGCAGATGCTTTTGATGTTGAGCTTACGTGATCTTGTGTCGTTGCCTTAAACAACAAGTCTACTCTCTCTACAAATAATCGACTGAAGAGCTCCATCTTGCCTACTTCATCTATTACCAATACTACACTTCCTTCAGCTCCTACTCCTCTTCTTTCAATGTCTCCTCTTCCTCCACTTCCCCCTAACATGTTCTGTGAGAGAGTCCTTGCCATGGCTGGTAGGGCTACAGATTCAAATGACTCCACATCAACTGCATATTTGCCGACAGTGAATGACGATCTGCTTCTACTGCCTGACTCACCACTGCAGCATACAGTAACAACAACACACAACATATTATATAACAGAAGTGCCTGTACACTTGTCATCCATTACTATTCCAGGCAACACACTGCATCAACATCAACACCACACTTGGTTGAGGCAGAATGAAGTAGGTTGACAATAGCTCTATGAGGACACACACTGGACCAACACCACACTGGGTTGAGGCAGAATGAAGTAGGTTGACAATAGCTCTATGAGGACACACACTGGACCAACACCACACTGGGTGGAGGCAGGTTGAAGTAGGTTGACAATAGCTCTATGGGGGCACACACTGGACCAACACCACACTGGGTGGAGGCAGGTTGAAGTAGGTTGACAATAGCTCTAAGGGGACACACACTGGACCAACACCACACTGGGTGGAGGCAGGTTGAAGTAGGTTGACAATAGCTCTATGGGAACACACACTGGACCAACACCACACTGAAGTCTTCATGGCTTTTAGACACTCGCTTATTTATTGTTGTTATACACTACACATATCAACACATGCCATGTCTTGTTGCTATTGTTGCCTGTACCCATGTAGGGTCAGCTACAGCCTCTTTCAAGGACTTGGTAACAGTTGCATAGGAGAACTCCAACACCTCTAGAACTATGTCTAAAAATAACTGCCTCAATAAATACCAAGCAGCATCCTTCAACTTATGACACCTCACACACAACACACGCACACATATACCTTCACACGCCATTGCACACACACACATATATCACACTACACACACACAGATACATACCACACACACACACACACACCATTGCACAAACACATCACACAATGATGTCCTAAATACACTTTTGAATGGACTTACTTTTTCACTCGAGCAAGTGGTGCTCTTTTCCCATCCAGTGTGACCACATCAAAGCCCACTCTGGGGATACGCCCACCTGAGGCACCATGATAATCTCCTCTTACCTCCTCGGTATAGAATCCTTGCACTGTCACCTGATGATGTTTCATTAAGACTGCACATATCTTACAGACCAGTGTTGTCTTGCCAATGCCTACAGGAAGTAATTACAAGATGCCATGAATGTGGGTTGCTTTTAAATGAAAATTAATTAAAGACAAATTATAAATTATTCCCAGTCAATTGTTTATTCCCAGTCAATTGTAGACAATAAGTTCTAAGGTCACTTCACCTCTGTTACTTAATCCTGGGACATTATTAATGGTCTCCAAACCCACAATATTATTAATACAAGGATCCTTTTTCAAGCCAAACTTAAAACTTCATGTATCCAAGAGCAAAAGTCTTGCCAATAAACTTACCTGGAGGTCCGGTGATAAGCACATGCTGCAAGCCGGTTGCCATTAGACGAACACAACAGCACTTGTATCAGATGATGAACTCCGCCCCGAATACTGAGCCGTTGTCCGAAATATTATTCCGCGCGTTGCGAGCGATGAAATATCTCCAGTCCCACGAACTTCTTGATTATAGGGGCACTGTCGTTGCCATCATGGCAACAGCAAATTGGGAAGTTCGGGAAGTAATGGCCAGCTGCAGCAGCTAGAAAGGAAAGCGTGGACCGTGTAGCTAGCTAGCCAACCATATTTTATCTTATAAGCCGAATATCTAGCGTGCCTAGTAGCTAGCTGTATATACGTACCTTGGTGATTAAACTCGCAAAAGATTAACCGCATTAAGTCATATTTTCCCGATCTACGTATTACAACCTATACTTGTAATAACTATGGTGCTGCATGCGCTTATTCCCGCCAGGTTTCTGGGGCTCACTGCTCATTTTGTGCTGAACGTGACGCTCTACTGGTCCAGGGTGAGTGACAAGTGACATAGCTTGAGGTTCTAACCCAGCCAAGAAGCTCGACTACCAATGTTGCCCATAGCAACCACTCAACAATGTTTATATCTGCACAGGATAGCAATGTTTTGGCCTCTCTGCCAATCACTAGCAGCAAACATTCGGCGGAGTACAATGCAAAAGATGCACAGTAAGAAATTGTATGACCTGTAGCCCAGGTGTCTTGTATAAATCTCCTTAATTCTCTTTTGCTTGCATATCCTGTTCTCTCTCTCTCTTTACTCCTTTGTTTCTCCCCACCTCTTTCTTTGTCTCCATCTTTCTCCATTACTCTTCTTTCTTTCTATCATTTCCCTCTCTCCCTCCACAACTCTCCTAATTTCATTATCGCCCCCGCCCCCTTCCTACCCCACTTCTGCCTACCCCCCCCCTCATCTTACTCCTTCCTCTTCCTCTCTTCTCTTACTCCTTCCTCTTCCTCCCTTCCTCTACATTCTCTTCTTCCCTTCCTCTTCCTCCCTTCTCTTCTTCCCTTCCTCTTCCTCCCTTCTCTTCTTCCCTTCCTCTTCCTCCCTTCTCTTCTTCCCTTCCTCTTCCTCTACTTTCTCTTCTTCCCTTCCTCTTCCTCCCTTCCTCTTCCTTTCTCTTCTTCCCTTCCTCTTCCTCCCTTCCTCTTCCTCCCTTCCTCTTCCTCCCTTCCTCTACTTTCTCTTCTTCCCTTCCTCTTCCTCCCTTCTCTTCTTCCCTTCCTCTTCCTCCCTTCCTCTTCCTCCCTTCCTCTTCCTTTCTCTTCTTCTCTTCCTCCCTTCCTCTTCCTCCCTTCCTCTACTTTCTCTTCTTCCCTTCCTCTTCCTCCCTTCTCTTCTTCCCTTCCTCTTCCTCTACTTTCTCTTCTTCCCTTCCTCTTCCTCCCTTCCTCTTCCTTTCTCTTCTTCCCTTCCTCTTCCTCCTTCCTCTTCCTCCCTTCTCTTCTTCCCTTCCTCTTCCTCCCTTCCTCTTCCTTTCTCTTCTTCCCTTCCTCTTCCTCCCTTCCTCTTCCTCCCTTCCTCTACTTTCTCTTCTTCCCTTCCTCTTCCTCCCTTCTCTTCTTCCCTTCCTCTTCCTCCCTTCTCTTCTTCCCTTCCTCTTCCTCCCTTCTCTTCTTCCCTTCCTCTTCCTCCCTTCTCTTCTTCCCTTCCTCTTCCTCCCTTCTCTTCTTCCCTTCCTCTTCCTCCCTTCTCTTCTTCCCTTCCTCTTCCTCCCTTCTCTTCTTCCCTTCCTCTTCCTCCCTTCTCTTCTTCCCTTCCTCTTCCCCTACTTTCTCTTCTTCCCTTCCTCTTCCTCCCTTCCTCTTCCTTTCTCTTCTTCCCTTCCTCTTCCTCCCTTCCTCTTCCTCCCTTCCTCTTCCTCCCTTCCTCTTCCTTTCTCTTCTTCCCTTCCTCTTCCTCCCTTCCTCTTCCTCCCTTCCTCTACTTTCTCTTCTTCCCTTCCTCTTCCTCCCTTCTCTTCTTCCCTTCCTCTTCCTCCCTTCTCTTCTTCCCTTCCTCTTCCTCCCTTCTCTTCTTCCCTTCCTCTTCCTCCCTTCTCTTCTTCCCTTCCTCTTCCTCCCTTCTCTTCTTCCCTTCCTCTTCCTCCCTTCTCTTATTCCCTTCCTCTTCCTCCCTTCTCTTCTTCCCTTCCTCTTCCTCCCTTCTCTTCTTCCCTTCCTCTTCCTCCCTTCTCTTCTTCCCTTCCTCTTCCTCCCTTCTCTTCTTCCCTTCCTCTTCCTCTACTTTCTCTTCTTCCCTTCCTCTTCCTCCCTTCTCTTCTTCCCTTCCTCTTCCTCCCTTCCTCTTCCTTTCTCTTCTTCCCTTCCTCTTCCTCCTTCCTCTTCCTCCCTTCTCTTCTTCCCTTCCTCTTTCTCCCTTCCTCTTCCTTTCTCTTCTTCCCTTCCTCTTCCTCCCTTCCTCTTCCTCCCTTCCTCTACTTTCTCTTCTTCCCTTCCTCTTCCTCCCTTCTCTTCTTCCCTTCCTCTTCCTTTCTCTTCTTCCCTTCCTCTTCCTCCCTTCCTCTTCCTCCCTTCCTCTTCCTTTCTCTTCTTCCCTTCCTCTTCCTCCTTCCTCTTCCTCCCTCCTTTCTCTTCTTCCCTTCCTCTTCCTCCCTTCCTCTTCCTCCCTTTTCTTCTTCCCTTCCTCTTCCTCCCTTCTCTTCTTCCCTTCCTCTTCCTCCCTTCTCTTCTTCCCTTCCTCTTCCTCCCTTCTCTTCTTCCCTTCCTCTTCCTCCCTTTCTCCCTTCCACTTCCTCCTCCTCCTCCCCACCTCCATCCACACCCCCTTCCTCATTTACCTCCACCTCCTCTCCTCCTTGCCCTCTCCTCTTCCTCCTAATGTTCCTCAGATTCCTCGTCGCACTAAGTCTGACACTGATCTTTACAATGGTGGAACTGGTTGGTTTCTTCTCTGGCCTGTCTCTCTTCACCAGCCTTCCAAGCCTGTTCTGTACGCTTCAATATTTACATTTGGTGGATCTCTATTGGTTCTCACGATACACGATAGAGATGCATGTGCACTACTCATCTCATGATTGCTTTGGACTGTATTGGCATCATTTTGTTTCATGCATAATTATGTGTGTGTACTATGTGCATCATGTGTGTGTGCTGTGTGCATCATGTGTGTGTGTGCTGTGTGCATCATGTGTGGGTACTGTGTGTATCATTTGTGTGTGCTGTGTGCATCATGTGTGTGCTGTGTGCATCATGTGTGTGTGCTGTGTGCATCATGTGTGTGTGCTGTGTGCATCATGTGTGTGCTGTGTGCATCATGTGTGTGTGCTGTGTGTATCATGTGTGTGTGCTGTGTGCATCATGTGTGTGTACTGTGTGCATCATGTGTGTGTGCTGTGTGCATCATGTGTGTGTGCTGTGTGCATCATGTGTGTGTGCTGTGTGCATCATGTGTGTGCTGTGTGCATCATGTGTGTGTGCTGTGTGCATCATGTGTGTGTACTGTGTGCATCATGTGTGTGCTGTGTGCATCATGTGTGTGTGCTGTGTGCATCATGTGTGTGTGCTGTGTGCATCATGTGTGTGCTGTGTGCATCATGTGTGTGTGCTGTGTGCATCATGTGTGTGTACTGTGTGCATCATGTGTGTGCTGTGTGCATCATGTGTGTGTGCTGTGTGCATCATGTGTGTGTGCTGTGTGCATCATGTGTGTGTGCTGTGTGCATCATGTGTGTGTGCTGTGTGCATCATGTGTGTGTGCTCTGTGCATCATGTGTGTGCTGTGTGCATCATGTGTGTGTGCTATGTGCATCATGTGTGTGTGCTGTGTGCATCATGTGTGTGTGTGCTGTGTGCATCATGTGTGTGTACTGTGTGCATCATGTGTGTGTACTATGTGCATCATGTGTGTGTGCTGTGTGCATCATGTGTGTGCTGTGTGCATCATGTGTGTGTGCTGTGTGCATCATGTGTGTGTGCTCTGTGCATCATGTGTGTGCTGTGTGCATCATGTGTGTGTGCTATGTGCATCATGTGTGTGTGCTCTGTGCATCATGTGTGTGCTGTGTGCATCATGTGTGTGTGCTGTGTGCATCATGTGTGTGTGTGCTGTGTGCATCATGTGTGTGCTGTGTGCATCATGTGTGTGTGCTGTGTGCATCATGTGTGTGTGCTCTGTGCATCATGTGTGTGCTGTGTGCATCATGTGTGTGTGCTGTGTGCATCATGTGTGTGTGCTGTGTGCATCATGTGTGTGTGTGCTGTGTGCATCATGTGTGTGTGTACTGTGTGCATCATGTGTGTGTGTGCTGTGTGCATCATGTGTGTGTGTACTGTGTGCATCATGTGTGTGCTGTGTGCATCATGTGTGTGTACCGTGTGCATCATGTGTGTGTGCTGTGTGCATCATGTGTGTGTGCTGTGTGCATCATGTGTGTGTGCTCTGTGCATCATGTGTGTGCTGTGTGCATCATGTGTGTGTACTGTGTGCATCATGTGTGTGTGCTGTGTGCATCATGTGTGTGTGCTGTGTGCATCATGTGTGTGTGCTGTGTGCATCATGTGTGTGCTGTGTGCATCATGTGTGTGTGCTGTGTGCATCATGTGAGTGTACTGTGTGCATCATGTGTGTGTGCTGTGTGCATCATGTGTGTGTGCTGTGTGCATCATGTGTGTGCTGTGTGCATCATGTGTGTGCGCTGTGTGCACCATGTGTGTGCTGTGTGCACCATTTGTGTGTGCTGTGTGCATCATGTGTGTGTGCTGTGTGCACCATTTGTGTGTGCTGTGTGCACCATGTGTGTGTGCTGTGTGCACCATGTGTGTGTGCTGTGTGCACCATGTGTGTGTGCTGTGTGTATATTATATGTCTGTGTATTTTGCTATAGCAACTGCAGCTCATGTGGGAGCCACCATATTGTCAACTCTGTTCACTGTTAATGACTGGTCATGTGACTTCTACTGGCTGATCTTCGGCTTGTGCAGGTGTGTATTGTTGGTTTGTTGTTGGCATGTAATATTTCTCACCCATGAAGTTAGCCGTATGCTAATTACTCTAGAATGATGATAATCAATGACTGGTAAATTGCGCAATTTACCTTATATCAAGGCAATTGACTTATATATCAAGGAAATTTATCTTATACCAAGGAAATTTACCTATATATCGAGGCAATTGACCTATAGATCAAGTCAATTTACCTATATTATATCAAGGAAATTTACCTCATATAAAGTCAATTTACCTATATATCAACTATATATCAAGGCCTTGATATATGCCTTGATATATAGCCTTGATATATAGGTAAATTGCCTTGACATATAAGTAAATTGACTTCATATAGGTAAATTTCACAGGTAAATTGCCTTGATATATTATATCAAGGTAAATTGACTTGCCTATAGGTCAATTGCCTCGATATATATGTCAATTTCCTTGATATAAGATAAATTGCCTTGATATAAGATAAATTGCCTTGATATATATAGGTAAATTGCCTTGATATATAGGTAAATTGCCTTGATATATACATGTAGGTAAATTGCCTTGATATACTGTATAGGTATTGACTTCTATTACATCAGCTTAAAAATTGATTACACAGCACTGACTTTCGACCACATGCTCGGGTGACTGTGTGCAAACTCTAATTGCATGCAAACAAAGATGAATTTTGGATAGGAGGTATTTAGTTATCCCCTAGCTGTCACATGGACAGCCTCCCTCCAAACATCCCTAGCCCTCACATGGACAGCCTCCCTCCAAACATCCCTAGCCCTCACATGGACAGCCTCCCTCCAAACATCCCTAGTCCTCACATGGACAGCCTCCCTCCAAACATCCCTAGCCCTCACATGGACAGCCTCCCTCCAAACATCCCTAGCCCTCACATGGACAGCCTCCCTCCAAACATCCCTAGCCCTCACATGGACAGCCTCCCTCCAAACATCCCTAGCCCTCACATGGACAGCCTCCCTCCAAACATCCCTAGCCCTCACATGGACAGCCTCCCTCCAAACATCCCTAGCCCTCACATGGACAGCCTCCCTCCAAACATCCCTAGCCCTCACATGGACAGCCTCCCTCCAAACATCCCTAGCCCTCACATGGACAGCCTCCCTCCAAACATCCCTAGTCCTCACATGGACAGCCTCCCTCCAAACATCCCTAGCCCTCACATGGACAGCCTCCCTCCAAACATCCCTAGCCCTCACATGGACAGCCTCCCTCCAAACATCCCTAGCCCTCACATGGACAGCCTCCCTCCAAACATCCCTAGCCCTCACATGGACAGCCTCCCTCCAAACATCCCTAGCCCTCACATGGACAGCCTCCCTCCAAACATCCCTAGCCCTCACATGGACAGCCTCCCTCCAAACATCCCTAGTCCTCACATGGACAGTCTCCCTCCAAACATCCCTAGCCCTCACATGGACAGCCTCCCTCCAAACATCCCTAGCCCTCACATGGACAGCCCTGTGGAGACAAGAGTTCCCACACACACTAAACTCGTGGTGTATTTGCTGAAAAGTCTCCTCCCCCTCACGGCATGTGGGAATGACCACACCTCATTGGATGACTTCGTGCATTTTAGGGCCACCCCCTCGCCCCTCGAATTTTAGAGGTGTTTAATTTTGTGAAAACTCTAAATTAAAACGCCCTCAGGCTTTGTGTATGCTGTAAATATAAACATATTTAGGAAAAAAATGGATTGAGGAAACAAGATAGTTCCCAACAAGATATATAGTTATCATGTAGACCACAACCAGTTTAATGACCTTTACCAAATAAATATTGGTGTATATAACTGGTAAAGGGTCATCTAACTGATTGGGGGGTCTACATGGGAACAGCCTTGTATCCTTTCTTTTCTAGGTCTTAGGAGCTCTGGACAGCCAATGTGGTTGTTTGTCTGGTTAATCCTGTGTACTGTAGTTGAGGGGTAGAGGACTACACCAAGGGAGAGCTTCTGGTCTCCAGGGCTTTTAAGCTCTTTTTCTAACATGTTTATTGTTTATTGTTGTTGTACACCAGACATCAACATATGCCACCACAGAGGCCACTGCACAGAAATCAGCACGTATATCTCATGACTATACCCATCAGCTGCAGCTCCTTCAGGGACTTGGTAATGGTTGACTCTTATAAGAAAATTAAAGCTATATATACATAGTGCTTTCAGCAAAGAAATCCACCCAGGAATGCATAAGTGAAGCGATTCAGAGGGTTCCCAGTAAATGTAAAAGTCCTTGTTACTTTATCAGTAGATAGACTGCCAGAAGCAGAATTAATAGGTAAGAGTGTATATTGCAGTTGACTAGTTAGGTGGGACTAACTAATCAATCCTTAAAAAGGCCACTATTCCTAATATCGTAAGAACTAATAAAAGGCCTAATAAAAGGCCGCCTTAAACTGCTGACTTGGGACTAACTAATCAATCCTTAAAAAGGCCACTATTCCTAATATCGTAAGTTTTTCCAAGAGTGATGATCTTTACCCAATTCTAATGATTAAGAACAGCATGTGAGCTAGGTTATTACGTAATCCACAAGAAGTCTTAGCCATGCCTCTTTTCTGCAACAGAGAGTCACAGTGGTTGCATTGGAACATTTGGAGTCAGGACCTGCTCTATAAGTCATGCTATTGGGAACAATAAGAGACGGAAAGAAACTGTTCCTTGAGCACTTCCCCCCAAGCTTTTTGGGAGCCAGTTCACTACCCGAGCAAAAGATTCAAGGCACACTCGCGCGAGTTTGTTGGGAGCTAATAGCAGCCGAATCACCATTTAGGCAGACAAGCTGGTGTTATAGCTGAGGTGTGAGCCTTTGATAGGTATATTTATTTTGCTATTTACCATTTTTATATAAAGAGGTTCAATCCAATATAGGTGCCACTGCACCCCCCATATATACAATATAGGAGTGCCACTGCACCCTCCATATATACAATATAGGAGTGCCACTACACCCTCCATATATACAATATAGGAGGTGCCACTGCACCCTCCATATATACAATATAGGAGGTGCCACTACACCCCCCATATATACAATATAGGAGTGCCACTACACCCTCCATATATACAATATAGGAGGTGCCACTGCACCCCCCATATATACAATTACAGTGTTGCCGTAATTTTTGGTAATTTCCAAATACTCGTCTGTGTTTTCCAAATTTTTTGGCAACAAAAAATCCAAACAAAATCCAAACAACAATTTCACGAGAAATAACATACTTATTCATTGTGATGTCATGTGCTAGCATGCATATGTGTTCACACTTCACGGATCACACACACATATAGAGACATGGGTCACACACACATATAGAGACATGGATCACACACACATATAGAGACATGGATCACACACACATATAGAGACATGGATCACACACACATATAGAGACATGGATCACACATACATATAGAGACATGGATCACACACACATATAGAGACATGGATCACACACACATATAGAGACATGGATCACACATACATAGAGACATGGATCACAGCCACATATAGAGACATGGTCACACATACATAGAGACATGGATCACAGCCACATATAGAGACATGGATCACACACACATATAGAGACATGGATCACACACACATAGAGACATGGATCACACATACATAGGGACATGGATCACAGACACATAGAGACATGGACCACACATACATAGAGACAAGGATTACACACACATATAGAGACATGGATCACACACACATATAGAGACATGGATCACACACACATATAGAGACATGGATCACACACACATATAGAGACATGGATCACACATACATATAGAGACATGGATCACACACACATATAGAGACATGGATCACACACACATATAGAGACATGGATCACACATACATAGAGACATGGATCACAGCCACATATAGAGACATGGATCACAGCCACATATAGAGACATGGATCACACACACATATAGAGACATGGATCACACACACATAGAGACATGGATCACACATACATAGGGACATGGATCACAGACACATAGAGACATGGACCACACATACATAGAGACAAGGATTACAGACACATATAGAGACATGGATCACAGACACATATAGAGACATGGATCACACACACATAGAGACATGGATCACACATACATAGAGACAAGGATTACAGACACATATAGAGACATGGATCACAGACACATATAGAGACATGGATCACACATACATAGAGACATGGATCACACACACACATAGAGACATGCATCGCACATACATAGTGACAAGGATTACAGACACATATAGAGACATGGATCACAGACACATATAGAGACATGGATCATACACACATAGAAACATGGATCACACACATAGAGACATGGATAACACACATATAGAGACATGGGTCACACACACATATAGAGACATAGATCACACACATAGAGACATGGGTCACACACACATATAGAGACATGGATCACACACAGAGACATGGATCACACACATAGAGACATGGATCACACACATATAGAGACATGGATCACACACACACACAGAGACATGGATCACACACATATAGAGACATGGATCACACACGCATATAGAGACATGGATCACACACATATAGAGACATGGATCACACACATATAGAGACACGGGTCACACACACATATAGAGACATGGATCACACACACATATAGAGACATGGATCACACACAGAGACATGGATCACACACATATAGAGACATGGATCACACACATATAGAGACATGGATCACACACATATAGAGACATGGATCACACACATATAGAGACATGGATCACACACATATAGAGACATGGATCACACACATATAGAGACATGGATCACACACATATAGAGACATGGATCACACACACACATAGACATGGATCACATAGAAACATGGATCACACACATATAGAGACATGGATCACACACGCATATAGAGACATGGATCACACACACATATAGAGACATGGATCACACACACAGAGAACATGGATCACACACACACACACACACATAGAGATTGGGTCACAAGTAGTTATCTGGTTTTCCTGGAGGGCTGTGCTATTATTAAAAATACACATTTGAGGAAGCCAACTGGCACTTCGTTGCAGTGAAAAAGTTGCTGAATCAGCTCAGCTAGGCTCACCATCATACACACACACACACCATGCACACATGCTTATTTGCATTGCTTACTGATTCACAGATTTTCATGTGAATTGAGAAATAGATCACTCACTGCTGGACTATTTGTAGTCTTCTGGTGTCCCTTAGGCTGATTTTACTCCCAAAACACTTGGATCCTTCGTTGGAGTAAAATCAACCTAAGGGACACCGAGAAGCTGCCTACTTAAGGGGCTACCAAAGTGATCTTTGTTTTTGTCGCGACTTTGAAAAATCTCCGAGTCAAACTAATACGGTTACTTCCACACTCTGTTATCACGATGTCAGGGAGTACAGTTGCACTTTCTACATGGTTTGACTCCTGTTTCAAAATGGCGGGCAGCACCCCCCCCCCCCCAAACAGCAACATATATCTCGGCTAAAACTCACATGGCAGCTTCTTCTGGTTTCAGTTGCTTTTAGCTCCAAAAAGACTTCCCCTTGAACCCTTTGCTTGAACCCTTTGCTTGAACCGAACCCTTTGCTTGAACCCTTTGCTGAGGTAGGAAACCACCCAACCAAAAACCATAAGCGTGAAAAAACCTTGAAGGTCCTCTTCAATATCCCTCCCCCCTTCACACACACAACTTGCATGCAATAAGTCCAGTCATGAAAAATACAGAAGCCGCCTAATGTTGAGTACACATGCACAACTGCTCTGCATTTCTTGATTGCAGAATGAAGGAGTTGGTAAGGAGTGTCAAGTGAGTAAGTCATCGATACTGCACGTACTGTTGTAAGCAGAACAGAAGCAGAACAGATGGCCCACGCTCAGTTATGTTGTTGGGTGTGTGCAGTTCTTGCTTCTGGGACACTTTACCAAGTCCAAAGGAGACTACAGCTGATCCTCTACCAAAACATCTGCTGTTTGGTTGATGGAATTCTCATGTACAAATGTTATCAAGTCGTTGTGGGGGACCGTATCTGACCCTCAGTATATAACAAGACATGGCCTGTGTTGACATGTGTAGCATACAGCAAGATCGAAGCCCTGGAGACCCAAAGCTTGCACTTGGTTCTCCATTGCTCAACTCTATACAGAAACAAACAAAACTACAAGCAAGAAGAAGAATGTTCATCTGTTAAAAATGCAAGGGACTAGACTACGCCTGTAGACCACAACTGGAAGAGGACACCAATATTATATGGCGGGTACGTAGGATTTAAAAACGGTAAAGGGTCATCGTTGGTGTGTCTAGATGGTCCAGTGTCCAGTCTGTTTCCTGACAATCCAGATCGACTTCTCAAAAAGAAATATCCGATTGACATGCCCCATAACCATTATTAGCAACTTTTAAAAACTATCTGGTTTTTAACATATGAATATTGTGCCTCGAGGTGGATTCTGCTTCCTCCCGTCTTCTCTGCCAGTGCATCCAAGGTTACCCTCGTTGGTTTTAAGGGTGCCAAGCACATGTGGTGAAGTTGTGAATGGACCTATTACAAACCTTATGCATGGGAAATATACACAGAAATCGAGCTGTAGGACTTGTGCAGTGTGCATACTACCCCATTGCTAGCCACCCCATGTATAGTGAGTGAGTGTAATCCACATGAATGAACTCTTCCTCCCTCCCTGCAGCTTGCCAGCACTACTAATAGAAGTCATAGTGCTAGCAACTTTCTTATTCAAAGTCACCAGATAAAAAACAGTTGACTGTCCATAACTACATTATATTGGACCACCATACAGTACATATAATCATGCACTGTACGTACATCCATTCCCAACAATTTGCAATGAATGTCATTTGAGGATGCAGTCAATTAGCAGGTAAAGAATGTAGCTGTAATTAGCACAAATAAGAGGTACATGTAGGATTGATGCTGCCACCCCCATCATTATCAACATCGTGAGGTGTCGTTCTTATTGCTCTGTGCACTCAGTTCATTTTGGAGATTTCAAACTTGGTGGTCATCACCTCTTCATCGGAGTCTTGTATTAGAGGAAGTGCCCTGTAGCATACACACACACACACGTGATAAGCACTAATTAGTGCTGATTGCTTGAACATGGTGTAAAAGTTCACTGCAAAGTTAGGGAGGTAGAAGTGGCTGTTAAGTGTTCTAGAGTTGGGCAGGAAAACATCTAGAAAACACTCATGAAGCTGACCAAATGGATAGCAGGTTTGAAGGAGATAAAATCTAGCTCTAGGTGAGGCCCTGCTGGTGGTTAGCTAGCTCTAGGTGAGGCCAGCTAGCTAACCACCAGCAGGGCCTCACCTAGAGCTAGCTAACCACCAGCAGGCCTCACCTAGAGCTAGCTAACCACCAGCATGGCCTCACCTAGAGCTAGCTAACCACCAGCAGGTCCTCTAGCTAACCACCAGCAGGGAGCTAGCTAATCATCAGCAGGTCCTCACCTAGAGCTAGCTAACCACCAGCAGGGCCTCACCTAGAGCTAGCTAACCACCAGCAGGGCCTCACCTAGAGCTAGCTAACCACCAGCAGGGCCTCACCTAGAGCTAGCTAACCACCAGCAGGGCCTCACCTAGAGCTAGCTAACCACCAGCAGGTCCTCACCTAAGAGCTAGCTAACCACCAGCAGGTCCTCACCTAGAGCTAGCTAACCACCAGCAGGGCCTCACCTAGATCTAGCTAACCACCAGCATCCTCACCTAGAGCTAGCTAACCACCAGCAGGTCCTCACCTAGAGCTAGCTAACCACCAGCAGGGCCTCACCTAGAGCTAGCTAACCACCAACAGGTCCTCACCTAGAGCTAGCTAACCACCAGCAGGTCCTCACCTAGAGCTAGCTAACCACCAGCAGGGCCTCACCTAGAGCTAGCTAACCACTAGCAGGTCCTCACCTAGAGCTATCTAACCACCAGCAGGTCAGGTGAGAGGGCCAACTCTGAACATGACGTAGGGGAGGGGAGAGGGCCAACTCTGAACATGACGTAGGGGAGGTGAGAGGGCCAACTATGACATGACGTAGGGGAGGGGAGAGGGCCAACTCTGAACATGATGCAGGGGGGGTGAGAGGGCCAACTCTGAACATGACGTAGGGGAGGTGAGAGGGCCAACTATGACATGACGTAGGGGAGGGGAGAGGGCCAACTCTGAACATGACGCAGGCGAGGGGAGAGGGCCAACTCTGAACATGACGTAGGGGAGGTGAGAGGGCCAACTCTGATTAGGATGCTAAGAGACTGGATCATATGTGCAAAGGCAAGCATGCAGAGAGAAAGAGCGTCTTTGAAGTTAAGATTATATTCCGAGAGGGAAAAAAGACAACTTTAGACAGACCAGTCCTGTGAGACCTCCGAGGTGTTCCCCTGCCTCAAGAAAACCCTCAAGACCCAAACGTGTATCGGCGAGAAGTTAGGAAAGGTCCCAATGAAGAGAACTTGCAAGCGCACATTCACTCGGCAAACCACTGATGCAAGTTCAAATGCTGTATCTTTTGAAGTGCAAGTCACATCTCCAAATTTGGGCCAAGATTTTGCATTTAAACAGCTTGGTGTTCAAATTAGGACAATTGTCCTTATAAGGCAAGCATCATCACATTTTTGTTTTTGTGGCTTGTGGAGCACTAAAAGTGTGTGTGTATGTGTGTGTGTGCATACATAATTATTATATCTCACTTGTCTATGACAGTGGTGGGCAGGTTCTCCTCCACCCATCGAAGATCATCTTCCTGATATAATATCACACACACACTAGTAATAGCCAACTGAGCCCATGAAGACGAGCTAAACAACATAAGGTAAGGGGTCATCAAATGACTTACTGCTTGGCTGCTCACAGGAGGTCGCGGCTCGGACTTGTTGACTGAGCGCAGCTTGACAGTATCTATGCATATACACGAGCAGCATGAACACATCTGCACAATAAAAGTACCCATGTGGATCACAACCATTAGTTGACCCTTTACCACTAAAATCAGTACACGGGTTGACTTTAGATGGAAAGGGGTCATCTAAATGACTGAGGCGAGCCTAATTCCCCCCTATCCCTCCTTTTAAACATCGTTGTTTGGTATTGCATTTTCTCTTTCAAGTTGTTGCTAGGCTTTGTCTGTTTATATACATACATACATTATATATGTACATATGTATGTATATATGTATATGTATGTATATATATGTACGTGGTCAAGCACGGCGGGTGGAAAATGAATTTCGAAAATTCATTTTCCACCCGCGCACTTGACCAGGTACTTACTTTTTAGCGCCTAATGAAAACGCTCATTGAATAGAGTAGAGCTTCCTCTATCCACTGGTGCTCATTTCAACTACCTAGCGCTTGGCAATCTGGAGATATTTATGCAGCAAAATTAGGCATTCAGGTTTTTTAGGTTCCCTCCACTTGTAGCTCCAGTAACTTGGCTATAGTTGTACCTATGAAAAATATTTTAATATCAAAAGAGAGCACACACAGAGCCCTATCTTTTGAGCTATATATCAAGTCCATACCATGAAGGTTGCAGAATCTATGGAGCTCTAAAGTGGTCACCACAAGTTAATAGTCCTCCCCCCTAAAATGCAACTGTCACCCCTGTAAGTAGAGAGGGCCTAGCCTCACAGTTTCGCTTATTCTGCCCCTAGTTAGCTGGGGGGCTGGGGGAGGATGAAAAAAGCTGCGAACATACGTACATATATGACAATCAAGGAGTAGAGAGGGGAGTACCTACCAAAGTTTTTGTTAGCGCCTTGTTCAAATACGACCTCTTCTTCATCAGCTACCAGAGAGTAGGCAAACCTGTTCTTGTTGGTGGAGGGCCGCCAGATCACCATGACAACCAGCAAGATGAAGGCAAATAAGACATGCCAGAAACAGTCACGCACCCACACCTCACGCCAGTCCTAATATAGAGTATATCAACATTGCCATATTAAATAAACTACGAGAGGATGGAGGAATTGGATGGTGGGAAGAATATGATATCTTGAGGAGAAAGTACAAGATAAACAACGAGGCTGGGTCAGTGCGCAAGTGGAAGGGGAAAGTGAAGGTGAGAAATGAGAAGGACTGGGAGGAGGAAGTAGACGGGAAAAGTACGCTGAATTATTATATAACTACACCTCATGCCAGTCCTAATATAGAGTATATCGACATTGCCATATATATATATAACTACACCTCACGCCAGTCCTAATATAGAGCACATCGACATTGACTACACCTCATGCCAGTCCTAATATAGAACATGTGGACATTGCCATATATAACTACACCTCATGCCAGTCCTAATATAGAACATGTGGACATTGCCATATATAACTACACCTCACGCCAGTCCTAATATAGAGCACATCGACATTGCCATATATAACTACACCTCATGCCAGTCCTAATATAGAACATGTGGACATTGCCATATATAACTACACCTCATGCCAGTCCTAATATAGAGTATATCGACATTGCCATATACTGTATAACTACACCTCACGCCAGTCCTAATATAGAGCACATCGACATTGCCATATATAACTACACCTCATGCCAGTCCTAATATAGAACATGTGGACATTGCCATATATAACTACACCTCATGCCAGTCCTAATATAGAGTATATCGACATTGCCATATACTGTATAACTACACCTCACGCCAGTCCTAATATAGAGCACATCGACATTGCCATATATAACTACACCTCATGCCAGTCCTAATATAGAACATGTGGACATTGCCATATATAACTACACCTCATGCCAGTCCTAATATAGAACATGTGGACATTGCCATATATAACTACACCTCACGCCAGTCCTAATATAGAGCACATCGACATTGCCATATATAACTACACCTCATGCCGGTCCTAATATAGAACATGTGGACATTGCCATATATAACTACACCTCACGCCAGTCCTAATATAGAGCACATCGACATTGCCATATATAACTACACCTCACGCCAATCCTTAATGTAGAAAACAGAGGTCCTGGAAACTCAGAGCCTACACAGTGAGACACAAGCCTGAGGAGTACTCCAGCACACACACTACTCACAGTGAGACACAAGCCTGAGGGGTACTCCAGCACACACACTACTCACAGTGAGACACAAGCCTGAGGGGTACTCCAGCACACACACTACTCACAGTGAGACACAAGCCTGAGGAGTACTCCAGCACACACACTACTCACAGTGAGACACAAGCCTGAGGGGTACTCCAGCACACACACTACTCACAGTGAGACACAAGCCTGAGGAGTACTCCAGCACACACACTACTCACAGTGAGACACAAGCCTGAGGGGTACTCCAGCACACACACTACTCACAGTGAGACACAAGCCTGAGGGGTACTCCAGCACACACACTACTCACAGTGAGACACAAGCCTGAGGAGTACTCCAGCACACACACTACTCACAGTGAGACACAAGCCTGAGGAGTACTCCAGCACACACACTACTCACAGTGAGACACAAGCCTGAGGAGTACTCCAGCACACACACTACTCACAGTGAGACACAAGCCTGAGGAGTACTCCAGCACACACACTACTCACAGTGAGACACAAGCCTGAGGAGTACTCCAGCACACACACTACTCACAGTGAGACACAAGCCTGAGGGGTACTCCAGCACACACACTACTCACAGTGAGACACAAGCCTGAGGAGTACTCCAGCACACACACTACTCACAGTGAGACACAAGCCTGAGGGGTACTCCAGCACACACACTACTCACAGTGAGACACAAGCCTGAGGGGTACTCCAGCACACACACTACTCACAGTGAGACACAAGCCTGAGGGGTACTCCAGCACACACACTACTCACAGTGAGACACAAGCCTGAGGGGTACTCCAGCACACACACTACTCACAGTGAGACACAAGCCTGAGGGGTACTCCAGCACACACACTACTCACAGTGAGACACAAGCCTGAGGGGTACTCCAGCACACACACTACTCACAGTGAGACACAAGCCTGAGGGGTACTCCAGCACACACACTACTCACAGTGAGACACAAGCTTGAGGAGTACTCCAGCACACACACTACTCACAGTGAGACACAAGCCTGAGGGGTACTCCAGCACACACACTACTCACAGTGAGACACAAGCCTGAGGAGTACTCCAGCACACACACTACTCACAGTGAGACACAAGCCTGAGGAGTACTCCAGCACACACACTACTCACAGTGAGACACAAGCCTGAGGAGTACTCCAGCACACACACTACTCACAGTGAGACACAAGCCTGTGGGGTACTCCAGCACACACACTACTCACAGTGAGACACAAGCCTGAGGAGTACTCCAGCACACACACTACTCACAGTGAGACACAAGCCTGAGGAGTACTCCAGCACACACACTACTCACAGTGAGACACAAGCCTGAGGGGTACTCCAGCACACACACTACTCACAGTGAGACACAAGCCTGAGGAGTACTCCAGCACACACACTACTCACAGTGAGACACAAGCCTGAGGGGACTCCAGCACACACACTACTCACAGTGAGACACAAGCCTGAGGAGTACTCCAGCACACACACTACTCACAGTGAGACACAAGCCTGAGGGGTACTCCAGCACACACACTACTCACAGTGAGACACAAGCCTGAGGAGTACTCCAGCACACACACTACTCACAGTGAGACACAAGCCTGAGGAGTACTCCAGCACACACACTACTCACAGTGAGACACAAGCCTGAGGGGTACTCCAGCACACACACTACTCACAGTGAGACACAAGCCTGAGGGGTACTCCAGCACACACACTACTCACAGTGAGACACAAGCCTGAGGGGTACTCCAGCACACACACTACTCACAGTGAGACACAAGCCTGAGGAGTACTCCAGCACACACACTACTCACAGTGAGACACAAGCCTGAGGAGTACTCCAGCACACACACTACTCACAGTGAGACACAAGCCTGAGGAGTACTCCAGCACACACACTACTCACAGTGAGACACAAGCCTGAGGGGTACTCCAGCACACACACTACTCACAGTGAGACACAAGCCTGAGGAGTACTCCAGCACACACACTACTCACAGTGAGACACAAGCCTGAGGAGTACTCCAGCACACACACACTACTCACAGTGAGACACAAGCCTGAGGAGTACTCCAGCACACACACTACTCACAGTGAGACACAAGCCTGAGGAGTACTCCAGCACACACACTACTCACAGTGAGACACAAGCCTGAGGAGTACTCCAGCACACACACTACTCACAGTGAGACACAAGCCTGAGGGGCACTCCAGCACACACACTACTCACAGTGAGACACAAGCCTGAGGGGTACTCCAGCACACACACTACTCACAGTGAGCCACAAGCCTGAGGGGCACTCCAGCACACACACTACTCACAGTGAGACACAAGCCTGAGGAGTACTCCAGCACACACACTACTCACAGTGAGACACAAGCCTGAGGAGTACGTCAACACACACACTACTCACAGTGAGACACAAGCCTGAGGGGTACTCCAGCACACACACTACTCACAGTGAGACACAAGCCTGAGGAGCACTCCAGCACACACACTACTCACAGTGAGACACAAGCCTGAGGAGTACTCCAGCACACACACTACTCACAGTGAGACACAAGCCTGAGGGGTACTCCAGCACACACACTACTCACAGTGAGACACAAGCCTGAGGGGTACTCCAGCACACACACTACTCACAGTGAGACACAAGCCTGAGGGGTACTCCAGCACACACACTACTCACAGTGAGACACAAGCCTGAGGGGTACTCCAGCACACACACTACTCACAGTGAGACACAAGCCTGAGGGGTACTCCAGCACACACACTACTCACAGTGAGACACAAGCCTGAGGAGTACTCCAGCACACACACTACTCACAGTGAGACACAAGCCTGAGGGGTACTCCAGCACACACACTACTCACAGTGAGACACAAGCCTGAGGGGTACTCCAGCACACACACTACTCACAGTGAGACACAAGCCTGAGGGGTACTCCAGCACACACACTACTCACAGTGAGACACAAGCCTGAGGAGTACTCCAGCACACACACTACTCACAGTGAGACACAAGCCTGAGGAGTACTCCAGCACACACACTACTCACAGTGAGACACAAGCCTGAGGGGTACTCCAGCACACACACTACTCACAGTGAGACACAAGCCTGAGGGGTACTCCAGCACACACACTACTCACAGTGAGACACAAGCCTGAGGGGTACTCCAGCACACACACTACTCACAGTGAGACACAAGCCTGAGGAGTACTCCAGCACACACACTACTCACAGTGAGACACAAGCCTGAGGGGTACTCCAGCACACACACTACTCACAGTGAGACACAAGCCTGAGGAGTACTCCAGCACACACACTACTCACAGTGAGACACAAGCCTGAGGGGTACTCCAGCACACACACTACTCACAGTGAGACACAAGCTTGAGGAGTACTCCAGCACACACACTACTCACAGTGAGACACAAGCCTGAGGAGTACTCCAGCACACACACTACTCACAGTGAGACACAAGCCTGAGGGGTACTCCAGCACACACACTACTCACAGTGAGACACAAGCCTGAGGGGTACTCCAGCACACACACTACTCACAGTGAGACACAAGCCTGAGGGGTACTCCAGCACACACACTACTCACAGTGAGACACAAGCCTGAGGAGTACTCCAGCACACACACTACTCACAGTGAGACACAAGCCTGAGGAGTACTCCAGCACACACAGTACTCACAGTGAGACACAAGCCTGTGGGGTACTCCAGAGATACGAACACCCAGATAGTGAAGGCTATAGTTGCCAGTACTGCAAAGATGAGTGTGTAGGCGAAGTGGTTGTACATGGCTAGCTTGGTGAAGTTCTTCCTCAGACGTAGCGTACGTCGGGTGTCCACGATGGCATTGAAGATCCAATAGAAGATGATGGTATCGGTGAGGAGTAGGAGAGCCAGTGTGATGACAGAAGAAGTGTCGTTGGTGTGGAAGGTGTTCTGGTGGGGAGGATGAGGAGAGAGGAAGAGGAGAGACGTTGAAAGTAGAGCAAAAGGAAACAAGCATTCCAGCCCAGGAGTATGTGTGTGCGTCATGGTGTGTAGTGACCTGGTGTGTGTGTGTGTGTGTGTGTGCGTGCATGAGTGTATGATCGTATGTGTGGTGATATTGTGTGTAGTAATACTGTGTGTGGTGATGGTGTGTGATGATAGTGTGTGATGGTGTGCATGATGTGTTGCTGGTGTACAATCATGTGTGTGGTGATGGTGTGTGGTGATGGTGTGTGGTGATGGTGTGTGTGGATGATGTGTGTGGTGTGTTGACATCATTATTGAGGAGGCCGCCTGCAAGTAAGAAGTGCATATGACGCTAGCAAAACTTACGGAGCGTGCCCGCATGATCCCATCCACCAGAGCTAGAGAGAAGTAAGCCACGCCCGCAGCGACCACCTTGAACAAGGAGTCACCCAGACGGGGCCTGCAGTAAAGGGGCAGGGATACTATGCGTAAGGGAGAGGGAACAGGACGAGGGAAGGGGGGAGACGTACCTGACAGTGCCAAACCCCATGGCAACTATGATGAGAAGCATTCGAGACAATCCTCGCTTCACTGCCGACACAAACTCAGCTACAACATAAGACCCGTAGGCTGCAAGAGGCACGTGTGTGTGAGTGTGTGTGTGAGTGTGTGTGTGTGTGTGTGTGAGTGAGTGTGTGTTACTCAAGGAAGGAGAGATACAAGGAGGGAGAAGGAGAAGAGAGAGAGGTGTCTTGGGAAGATGATGAGAGCAACAAGAAATAAAAGAGGAGCAATGAAGTGAAAATGAACTGATTTTTCTTGCTTTATTAAATATTTATAGTTCTGGGGGGAGTGGAGAACAAACAAGCCCCTCCCCCTCCCTCCTGATCAAAAGAGCGTGACTGATAAGTTTCATCTCCTAGCATAAAATCATACAAAAACTGACGGCTAGAGAATTCAACTCGATCAAGTTGTTAATATTAGGCCACCTATGAGAGTTAGCTCCATTCATAGGAAGAGACCACACTACACGTATGTCTTGAGAGTTAGCTCCATTCATAGGAAGGGGCCCACTACACTCTCCTGGTGTGCACATGCTTGATAGATTCCTGGGCATGTGATGTGCACATGCTTGATAGACTCCTGGGCATGTGATGTGCACATGCATGATAGAGTAGACTCCTGGGCATGTGATGTGCAGATAAGTGTGTAACATGTATGTAAATATTTTTTGTGACAAGTCCAAATTTGCACCTATAAATGCTAATGGCGGTTAATTGGTTAAAAAATCATAGAGTACAGAAATGATAGCCGCTCATACAAAAGAGAGACGAGGCTTCTCACAACCTAGCCACTCCCTCCCTGCTAAAGATGGAGGAGTTAGAACTGGTAGAAAAACAGACAGACTCATGCATACATAAGCTACACTGTCATTGCCTAGGCTGGTGGCAGACTCATGCATACATAAGCTACTCACTGTCATTGCCAAGGCTGGTGGCAGGCTCATGCATACATAAGCTACTCACTGTCATTGCCAAGGCTGGTGGCAGACTCGTACATACATAAGCTACTCACTGTCATTGCCAAGGCTGGTGGCAGACTCATGCATACATAAGCTACTCACTGTCATTGCCAAGGTTGGTGGCAGATTCATGCATACATAAGCTACTCACTGTCATTGCCAAGGCTGGTGGCAGACTCATGCATACATAAGCTACTCACTGTCATTGCCTAGGCTGGTGGCAGACTCATGCATACATAAGCTACTCACTGCCATTGCCTAGGCTGGTGGCAGACTCATGTATACATAAGCTACTCACTGTCATTGCCTAGGCTGGTGGCAGATTCATGCATACATAAGCTACTCACTGCCATTGCCTAGGCTGGTGGCAGACTCATACATACATAAGCTACTCACTGTCATTGCCAAGGCTGGTGGCAGACCCATGCATACATAAGCTACTCACTGTCATTGCCAAGGCTGGTGGCAGACTCATGTATACATAAGCTACTCACTGTCATTGCCAAGGCTGGTGGCAGACTCATGTATACATAAGCTACTCACTGTCATTGCCAAGGCTGGTGGCAGACTCATACATACATAAGCTACTCACTGTCATTGCCTAGGCTGGTGGCAGACTCATGCATACATAAGCTACTCACTGTCATTGCCAAGGCTGGTGGCAGACTCATGCATACATAAGCTACTCACTGTCATTGCCAAGGCTGGTGGCAGACTCATGCATACATAAGCTACTCACTGTCATTGCCAAGGCTGGTGGCAGACTCATGCATACATAAGCTACTCACTGTCATTGCCAAGGCTGGTGGCAGACTCATGCATACATAAGCTACTCACTGTCATTGCCAAGGCTGGTGGCAGACTCATGCATACATAAGCTACTCACTGTCATTGCCAAGGCTGGTGGCAGATTCATGCATACATAAGCTACTCACTGTCATTGCCAAGGCTGGTGGCAGACTCATGCATACATAAGCTACTCACTGTCATTGCCAAGGCTGGTGGCAGACTCATGTATACATAAGCTACTCACTGTCATTGCCAAGGCTGGTGGCATACATAAGCTACTCACTGTCATTGCCTAGGCTGGTGGCATACATAAGCTACTCACTGTCATTGCCAAGGCTGGTGGCAGACTCATGCATACATAAGCTACTCACTGTCATTGCCAAGGCTGGTGGCAGTCTCATGCATACATAAGCTACTCACTGTCATTGCCTAGGCTGGTGGCAGATTCATGCATACATAAGCTACTCACTGTCATTGCCAAGGCTGGTGGCAGATTCATGCATACATAAGCTACTCACTGTCATTGCCAAGGCTGGTGGCATACATAAGCTACTCACTGTCATTGCCTAGGCTGGTGGCATACATAAGCTACTCACTGTCATTGCCAAGGCTGGTGGCAGACTCATGCATACATAAGCTACTCACTGTCATTGCCAAGGCTGGTGGCAGACTCATGCATACATAAGCTACTCACTGTCATTGCCAAGGCTGGTGGCAGACTCATGCATACATAAGCTACTCACTGTCATTGCCAAGGCTGGTGGCAGATTCATGCATACATAAGCTACTCACTGTCATTGCCAAGGCTGGTGGCAGACTCATGCATACATAAGCTACTCACTGTCATTGCCAAGGCTGGTGGCAGACTCATGTATACATAAGCTACTCACTGTCATTGCCAAGGCTGGTGGCATACATAAGCTACTCACTGTCATTGCCTAGGCTGGTGGCATACATAAGCTACTCACTGTCATTGCCAAGGCTGGTGGCAGACTCATGCATACATAAGCTACTCACTGTCATTGCCAAGGCTGGTGGCAGTCTCATGCATACATAAGCTACTCACTGTCATTGCCTAGGCTGGTGGCAGATTCATGCATACATAAGCTACTCACTGTCATTGCCAAGGCTGGTGGCAGATTCATGCATACATAAGCTACTCACTGTCATTGCCAAGGCTGGTGGCATACATAAGCTACTCACTGTCATTGCCTAGGCTGGTGGCATACATAAGCTACTCACTGTCATTGCCAAGGCTGGTGGCAGACTCATGCATACATAAGCTACTCACTGTCATTGCCAAGGCTGGTGGCAGACTCATGCATACATAAGCTACTCACTGTCATTGCCAAGGCTGGTGGCAGACTCATACATACATAAGCTACTCACTGCCATTGCCAAGGCTGGTGGCAGACTCGTGCATACATAAGCTACTCACTGTCATTGCCAAGGCTGGTGGCAGACTCATGCATACATAAGCTACTCACTGTCATTGCCAAGGCTGGTGGCAGACTCATGCATACATAAGCTACTCACTGTCATTGCCTAGGCTGGTGGCAGACTCATACATACATAAGCTACTCACTGGCATTGCCAAGGCTGGTGGCAGAGACTCATGCATACATAAGCTACTCACTGTCATTGCCAAGGCTGGTGGCAGACTCATGCATACATAAGCTACTCACTGTCATTGCCTAGGCTGGTGGCAGACTCATGCATACATAAGCTACTCACTGGCATTGCCAAGGCTGGTGGCAGAGACTCATGCATACATAAGCTACTCACTGTCATTGCCAAGGCTGGTGGCAGACTCATACATACATAAGCTACTCACTGCCATTGCCAAGGCTGGTGGCAGACTCATGCATACATATGCTACTCACTGTCATTGCCAAGGCTGGTGGCAGACTCATGCATACATAAGCTACTCACTGTCATTGCCAAGGCTGGTGGCAGACTCAAGCTACTCACTGTCATTGCCAAGGCTGGTGGCAGACTCATGCATACATAAGCTACTCACTGCCATTGCCAAGGCTGGTGACAGACACATGCATACATAAGCTACTCACTGTCATTGCCTAGGCTGGTGGCAGACTCATACATACATAAGCTACTCACTGTCATTGCCAAGGTTGGTGGCAGACTCATGCATACATAAGCTACTCACTGCCATTGCCAAGGCTGGTGGCAGACTCATGCATACATAAGCTACTCACTGTCATTGCCAAGGTTGGTGGCAGACTCATGCATACATAAGCTACTCACTGCCATTGCCAAGGCTGGTGGCAGACTCATGCATACATAAGCTACTCACTGTCATTGCCAAGGCTGGTGGCAGACTCAAGCTACTCACTGTCATTGCCAAGGCTGGTGGCAGACTCATGCATACATAAGCTACTCACTGTCATTGCCTAGGCTGGTGGCAGACTCATGCATACATAAGCTACTCACTGTCATTGCCAAGGCTGGTGGCAGACTCATGTATACATAAGCTACTCACTGTCATTGCCAAGGCTGGTGGCAGACTCATGCATACATAAGCTACTCACTGTCATTGCCTAGGCTGGTGGCAGACTCATACATACATAAGCTACTCACTGTCATTGCCAAGGCTGGTGGCAGACTCATGCATACATAAGCTACTCACTGTCATTGCCAAGGCTGGTGGCAGACTCATACATACATACAGTAAGCTACTCACTGTCATGGCCAAGGCTGGTGGCAGACTCATGTATACATAAGCTACTCACTGTCATTGCCAAGGCTGGTGGCAGACTCATGCATACATACAGTAAGCTACTCACTGTCATGGCCAAGGTTGGTGGCGCTGTACTCAGCAACGAAGAATGTTTTCTCTAGAAAGCCCAGGATGATGACAGCCAAGATCCAGAACTGCAGGCGGACCAGGTCTCTGAAGGAGCACATCATCAAGACGATCCACACTATCCCAAAGACGGCATAGACTGTGGTCATGATTCCGTAGAACTAGCGGAGACACACAAAGACAGCGGTGGAGGAACAGGATGGAACATGGAGACAAGAGAATACGTGGATAGGGAGGGGGGGGGTTTTGGAATAGGAGGAGGAGGGAGAGGCAGAAGAATAGAGAGGAGGAAGAGAAGGGAGCACGAACAGGTTTGGGGGAGCAGAGGGGGGGGGGGGGGGGGGGGGAATAGGTAGGTATGGGAGGGAGGGAGGTGAAGGAAATGCAATTAGAGAGATATACAGGTATATAGTAAGACAGAAGAGATGAGGAGGCAGAGGGAAAGAAGGTTAGAGTTCACATAGAGGTACTGTATGCAATCATGCATGTCTAATACACCTTGCCTAAGACATCCTGGGCTGTACATATACATGTATGTATCTACATGTACATGTATGTATGTATCTGGATAGGGACACCACACCACACAACATGGAGCCTGGAATTAGTTCTAGGACACCAGGGTTACTCTAGGGCTGGGTACTCTAGGGCCAGAGTACTTTAGGGCAAGGGCCAGAGTTACTTTAGGGCTAGGTCTAGGGGCTAAATATATTTTAGGGATAACTAGAACCAAGATCCTTGGCCTAGGTGCAGGGCTAGGCCAGGGCCAGGTTAGGGCCAAGTTAGGGTCAAGGCTAGGTTAGGGCTAGGTTATGGTCAGGACTAGGTTAGAGTCAGGCCAGGGCTAGGTTAGGGTCAGGGCTAGGTTAGGGTCAGGGCTAGGTTAGGGTCAGGGCTATGTTAGGGCTAGGGCTAGGTTAGGGCTAGGTTATGGTCAGGGCTAGATTAGAGTTAGGGTCAGGGCTAGGTTAGGGTCAGGGCTATGTTAGGGCTAGGGCTAGCTAGGTTAAGATCATGGCTGTCAGACGGCTAGGGTTAGGGTCAGGGCTACATAGGTTAGGGTCAGGGCTACATAGGTTAGTGTGAGGGCTAGGTTAGGGTCACGGCTAGGTTAGGATCAGGGCTAGGTTAGGATCAGGGCTAGGTTAGGGTCAGGGCTAGGTTAGGATCAGGGCTAGGTTAGGATCAGGGCTAGGTTAGGGTCAGGGCTAGGTCAGGACTAGGTTAGGCTCAGGGCTAGGTTAGGGTCAGGGCTAGGTCAGGACTAGGTTAGGGTCAGGGGGCTCGTGTAATGATGCTCATAGTTTTTGCATATTTGTGTAGTAAAAACACAGTGTGGGTAGTAAATATACCACATGCATGGCAATATGCAGATCATAGTACACAATGTGTGTAATCATGTAGAAGTAACACCATGTGTCTAGCAATTACACCATGTGCAGTAATAATGCATAGAAATAACATGTAATTTATGGCATGATAACACCCATGTATGCAGCAATAACACCATTCGTGTAGTATTAACACCACATTGTGTACATTTATAACACCATGTATGCAGTAATCACACGGTGTATATTACATTTAGAATTTCCACTTACCACTAGTGCAGGGTAGTCAACTGCACTTAGGTAACCATGGGAATTGTGCATCTTAATATCGACTACAAGAAAGCAATAACGAGCAATAATAATAACACACCAACAAGTCAACATGCCCAACACCTTCACAGAACACATGCTCCCCACACCTGCCCCTCTCGACACAAACGTCCATGCTATCTGCCAGTCCTCTGACCAGAAGTAGGTGGAGCTAGACTCACTCTGTATGCTTGGAGCAACCTCTTTCTACAGATGCCTGCTGGTTGGAAAGGTTGAAGGAGATCTAAGCTCTTGTGATGGTTGCCAGACACCTGGCCAGGTACCTTATGCTGGCCAGGTACCTTATGCTGGCCAGGTACCTTATGCTGGCCAGGTCTCTTATGCTGGCCAGGTATCTTATGCTGGCCAGGTACTTCAAGCTGGCCAGGTACTTCAAGCTGGCCAGGTCTCTTATGCTGGCCAGGTACCTCAAGCTGGCCAGGTATCGTATGCTGGCCAGGTACCTTATGCTGGCCAGGTACCTTATGCTGGCCAGGTACCTTATGCTGGCCAGGTATCTTATGCTGGCCAGGTACCTTATGCTGGCCAGGTACCTTATGCTGGCCAGGTACCTTATGCTGGCCAGGTACCTTATGCTGGCCAGGTATCTTATGCTGGCCAGGTCTCTTATTCTGGCCGGGTATCTTATGCTGGCCAGGTATCTTATGCTGGCCAGGTATCGTATGCTGGCCAGGTATCTTATGCTGGCCAGGTCTCTTATGCTGGCCAGGTATCTTATGCTGGCCAGGTATCTTATGCTGGCCAGGTATCTTGGATAACTAGTAGTAGTACTTGTGTTACCTGACTATAACACTTGTGTAACTAGTAGTAGCACTTGTGTTACCTGACTATAACACTTGTATAACTAGTAGTAAGTACTTGTGTTACCTGACTATAACACTTGTGTAACTAGTAGTAGCACTTGTGTTACCTGACTATAACACTTGTGTAACTACTAGTAGTACTTGTGTTACCTGACTATAACACTTGTGTAACTACTAGTAGTACTTGTGTTACCTGACTATAACACTTGTGTAACTACTAGTAGTACTTGTGTTACCTGACTATAACACTTGTGTAACTAGTAGTAGTACTTGTGTTACCTGACTATAACACTTGTGTAACTACTAGTAGTACTTGTGTTACCTGACTATAACACTTGTGTAACTACTAGTAGTACTTGTGTTACCTGACTATAACACTTGTGTAACTACTAGTAGTACTTGTGTTACCTGACTATAACACTGTGTAACTAGTAGTAGTAGTTGTGTTACCTGACTATAACACTTGTGTAACTACTAGTAGTACTTGTGTTACCTGACTATAACACTTGTGTAACTACTAGTAGTACTTGTGTTACCTGACTATAACACTTGTGTAACTACTAGTAGTACTTGTGTTACCTGACTATAACACTTGTGTAACTACTAGTAGCACTTGTGTTACCTGACTATAACACTTGTGTAACTAGTAGTAGCACTTGTGTTACCTGACTATAACACTTGTGTAACTACTAGTAGTACTTGTGTTACCTGACTATAACACTTGTGTAACTACTAGTAGTACTTGTGTTACCTGACTATAACACTTGTGTAACTAGTAGTACTTGTGTTACCTGACTATAACACTTGTGTAACTAGTAGTAGCACTTGTGTTACCTGACTATAACACTGTGTAACTAGTAGTAGCACTTGTGTTACCTGACTATAACACTTGTGTAACTAGTAGTAGCACTTGTGTTACTAGCTTATGGTGCTGTGGCCACATGTAGCTACTCTAACTTTCTGAACAACCCTATTAATTTATTGGGTTTTTCCCCATCCTATACTACTTTATTCAGGTCTGTATGGCTTTTGTTTTTCACCATTTTGTAGATCTTGACTAGTTAAATGGAAATCTTCATTGAGGTTGCAGCCTTTGCTCTAGCTAATTGCATTTTACAATTGTTAAAAAAAATTCCAGCTGTGAGAGGAATAACTGATCTACGTGGTTTTTGCAGAGGTGAAACAAAACAAGGCTCACCTGGCAGGCAGCAGCCAGGTCAAAAGAATTTGGTGAAGGTTCCAAGTTTCAGTTCTTTGATAAACAGTGGTGTGTGAATACTGAGTCTAGGTCTACTATTTATTTGGATACTGAGCCATTATGGCTGACCCATTTTCTTGGGGGTAAATACTCCATTGAAGAAAAGGAAAAGTTAGGAAATCTGTGCATGGAGTACAAGGAGGAGTTTGAAGAGAATGAGGCAAGTCTTCAACTGAATGGGACTTAAAAGGCTGCCAAAGGAAGGGTACAAATCAAGAGCAGTGAGAGAGGTATTCCCTTCCCTGAAAATTGTGCCATCTTCAGACCCAGCATTCAAGATAGCACTTGCCTTGTCCAACAGATGTTATGAAAATATGAAACAAAACGGAGAGTATGTTTCATGAATTCAGAAATCTTTATAAACTAGGTAAGGTACTTCCCTACCACAATCACATACATGTATTCTTAAGAGATTACTGAAAATTACATGTGCTCATCATTTTTCTTTTGACAGAAGAAGCATATGATGAACCAGCCAGCAAGGAACAATGGTTCCGGCAATCAGGCGGTGGAAGAAAGCCAGTCGCCCTGGAAGTACGCCAGGCGGCATTTAATTGGTTTATTGACATCAGGTGGAACCTAAAGGGAAGGCTCCCCCAAAAGTTATTCAAGCTAAAATGTGAAGAACTCTACAATGACTGGCTAAAGCAGCAGCCTGAAGAGGTCCCAGATGAACGTGAAGTTTTCAGACCACTGGCTGCGGGACTGGATGAAGGAGTACCACACCACTGGTGCGGGACTGGATGAAGGAGTACCACACCACTGGCTGCGGGACTGGATGAAGGAGTACCACGTCAGTTTAAACAAGCCAAACAAGCGCTTTAGTCAGGCGAAGGAGGAACGAACCCTACGCATTGTTGAGTTCTTGAAGAACATTTGGCGGGTTCGATACTTTTTCAAGGTCAACTTTGGTGCAGAACCTATAGTCATCAATGGTGATCAGATGCCTCTGCACAGTAATGGAAGTTCAAACCAAAGAACACTGACCTTGACAAGCCAGGAAACATATGTGAAGGAAAACTACATGTTGAGCCGAGAATGAATACCAGTGTTCACTCAGGTATCCACAGATGAGAACAACAGCATGCTCACCCCAGGATTTGTATGCAAGGGAAAGGGTACAAGGACATCTCTAACCTCCCCCCCCCCCCCGGAGTTCACTTGCAGTGGGCACCAACAGGATTGAAACTATGTTGGAAACCATCAGTCATCTCCCAAATCGCTTCAACATGTTCTCTCAGAAAAACTATGCTATCTATTTGCTGGAGGATTACTCTGTTCATGTCACAGAGGATGTCAAGAAAGCCCTTCTGAAGAGAGGATACATTTTAGTCGTCATGGGTGGAGGAATAACAGGAGATATCCAAGTGAATGACACTCGTGTTCATCACCAGCTAAAACCTGAGTAGAGGGAGAGGGAGGCACAATTGATGCTTCTCGAGAAGCTGAGGGAAACACCCAACAAAATCCCCTCTCCATCCAGGGATGAAATCATGAAGATGGTTGTGGATTCTTAGCGGGCATTGACCATACACATCACACAGACCCTGAAGACAAACTTCATAACCAATGCCTTAGATGGCTCAGAGGACTACATGGTAACAGACAAGTTGTTTGAGCTGGTTAGTGCTGAGATGAAGAAGGTTCTTCGGGCAGAGCTCATTTCTTCAGTACCAGCTACAAGTTTCAATGAAATGCTGAAGTCCATGACGGCCCCAAAAGGAGTAAGGATGAAGGCAGCCATGACTCAGCCACCTCCAGATGAGGGAGTTGAACTTCTGGACTGCGAGGGTGATGAAATTCCTCTTGAAACACTGGAATGCCTAGATGATGGTCATGCTGACTGTGTTGTTGAATCAAACACTGAGGAGCCAAGCTCTTGCAGTGACCAGGTTCCTGGGGTATATGAAACTGGTGCAGAGAAGTCATCAGTTTCAACAAGCCTGTCACAGTTCACAAGCAATGATATTCTGGAGGCAGATATTGCATTCCTTGATGGCATGAAGCAAGTGTTTGAAAGGCATTCTACTTCAACCCAGTTCCTACCATTCTTGTGTTAATTCAAGGCCACTTACCACAAAGCTCGAAAGAGTTTCAAAAAGAGGATTCAGGCAGATATACAAGTTGTAGAGAGGTTGTCTCAAAACTCTGGAGGAAGTAACTTTGATCAAGTTCACCCAACAGCCCAAGACTTTTCAAGCCCTGCCCAACAGCAGCCTGAAGCAGCATGTGCAGATGATGTTCACATCAACCCCATGACAGTTGGAATGTATAGTGTTGGTGAAAGGTGGACAAAACCAACTCCCTGCATGTGTGGTTCGCATTGATCCTCGTTCGATACTTCACCCCAAGCGAGGAATATATTGTGCAGGCGATGCTATGTACATACCATGTTCTAGAAGAAGACATTGTGTCGAAGCTTGCTGAACCAAGATCCATCCTAAAAGGCTCCAGGTTATATTATCCGATATTACAGACTTCCCTTGAATACACATATCTGTAGTAAAAACATCTCTTGATCAACCCTCAGGCTTGCCATTCTGTATACGGTGGAAATGAATAACAGATAACTTGTTTATGAATATGTAGGTTAAATCTTATAAGATGATACAAAAAAAAAATTATACTAAATTTAAAAACATGTAGGGTGCCATTGAACTATTATATTGTGCTGTGTGCCTCCAGAACCACAAGGGACCTCACAAATAATGATAAACTCCAGCAACAATCTTGTGATGCAATGATCTAATAATAGCTTGATATCATTTTTCATGGTTTTCACTGTCTTTCTGAGCATTTTCTATGATTTTTACACACTGCCAAAGGAGAAGTGAACATCTTTACTCTTATTCCGCCCTATACATGTACGTATATACCACTATGCATTAGGAAGCCAAGAATAGCCACCTAGACAGTTTTAAGTGGTGCAACAGGTTTAGTAGCGCTAAGCTTGCATGTAACTGGTTCAGCTCCATATTAGTCATGTGACATAAACTCAGAAGTGTCTAGGGCAAATCTAAGATGGCCAGGCCAGGAAGTGGGTGTGGTTTTATGTCAACTAGAGTTTTATGTCAACTAGACAATAACCAACAGTAACTAACACGCACACGCATATGTATAGGTAGCTATTGACCCGTTACCTAGCGTAGACCCCTTACCTAATGTAAGCCCTTTACCAGGCATTGTCAGTCAATGACAGCATTGTTAATCACCACATGATGTTTTGTGCGAGTTTGATGCAAATAGGCGGATGCCTTATTCTTTATGCTGTCATTGACCGACAATCTCGCTAAGGACCAGGGGACCCTGAGGCACCGAACCAATCGCCCGAATCCAAGGAGAAAGCAAGACTATCCAACAAACTCCAATTGAAGAGCACCACCACGAGATCATGCCAGTGATCAGGTGCCCTGTGGATGGCTGCGAGTACAGCACCCCCGACCAAGAGGCAGTGATCGGGGCAGCCCTCCTCAACGCCCATGCCACAACCCACCAGGCACAGAGATCTATCCAAGCTGCCAGGGTTGAGAAGGTGAAAAGACCTGACATTTCGTCAGCGGGCACCACCGAGGACTGGATGTTGTACTTCCAGTCCCGGTGGGGAGACTACGTGAGAGCTACCAAGCTGATAGCCGGTCCAGACAGAGTCATCCAACTGCTAGAGTGCTGCGATGAACAGCTGAGAAGAGACCTGACGAGGAACGCAGGCGGCACCCTAGCAGGAGGAACCGAGGAGGAGACCCTAGCGGCCATCAAGAGATTGGCGGTGCGTGAGGAGAACGTCATGGTTGCACGAGTGGCACTGCACCACATGAAGCAAGACCGAGACGAATCGATCCGTGCGTTCGCTGCCAGACTCCGTGGACAGGCCGGGGTCTGCAAGTACACCAAGGTATGTCCCGGGTGCAACATTGATGTATCATACACGGAGGCCATACTAACAGACGTATTGTGCCGGGGGATTGCCGACCCCGAGATTCAGATGGATCTCTTAGGCGACCCCAATCAGGCCATGACCCTAGAGCAAGCACTCAAGTACATTGAGGCCAAGGAAGCTGGGAAACGATCCGCCTCCCAGCTATCCCTCCCCCAATCCACGGGTGCTATGGGTAGTTCGTACCGCCGCCAGAGGAGACCCCAAATCCCCCAACCCAACCCAACAACGAACTATGTTCGTACTGTGGGACCAAGGGGCACGGGAAGAGCGCACCTACTAAGGTCAGACGCAACAACTGCCCTGCCTTTGGTACCAGGTGTGACTCATGTGACCGTGACCACCACTTTGGGAAGATGTGCAGGAGCAGGGGCGACAACAGGGCGGTAAGGGGTCAGCAAGAGAGCGCACTCTTTGACACCCTAAGCACAATGACCTCACGTCAACATTCCAACTCGATTGACCACCATACTTATAGTCGATCAACGCTATCATGGAAGAGAATGCCATCTAAGTCCCAGCCGTTCTTAACCATTTCACTCCAGACCCAAGCTGAGGACTACAAACACCTAGGGCACACGCTCAGGGCTCCCCAGAGGAGAATCACAGTCCAGGCCTTGGCCGACACCGGCTGCCAAAGCTGCCTAGCTGGCACCACCACTATGAAGCGCCTCGGACTCAAGACCACTGACCTGCTACCTGTCTCCCTTAAGATGCACGCTGCCAACAACAGTGACATCAAGATATTGGGGGCCATACTGGTCAAGATCGCAGAACCACAAGGCCGACGATCCTCACGACAGATGGTCTACATCACTGGTCACGTCTCCAACCTGTTTCTCAGCAGGGAAACGTGCACTGACCTCGGGATCATCCCTACTGGATTCCCAACCACCCACTGTTCCTTAACAGCAATCATCCCACGGCAGTTGCACCAGACACGCCACAACCCGACACACCGAGGCCATGCCCCTGTCCACGACGCTCACAACCGCCACCAATCCTCTCCGAGCTCCCATACCCAGCCACAGAGGAGAACCGAGACAAACTCGAGAAATTCCTCCTTGATCGGTACAAGGCCAGCACCTTCAATACGTGCGACCACCAGCCTCTGCCCCTCATGGATGGACCACCCCTCCGCCTGATGATTGACCCCAACGCTGTCCCCACTGCTCACCACTCTCCTATACCTGTCCCCCTCCATTGGCAGGACGAGGTGAAGCTAGGCCTAGACCGTGATGTGAGACTAGGGGTCCTGGAACAGGTCCCAGTTGGAGACCCAGTAACATGGTGCCATCGCATGGTCACATGTGCTAAGAAAAATGGGTCACTACGTCGTACGATCGACTTTCAGCCTCTCAACGCACATGCGACCCGCGAGACCCACCACACCCAATCACCTTTCCATCAGGCTCGTTCCATCCCTCCCAACACCCGCAAGACCGTCTTCGATGCATGGAATGGATACCATTCCGTCGCCCTCCACCCTGCAGACAAACATCTCACAACTTTCATAACGCCATGGGGCCGTTACCGCTACAAGACAGCACCCCAAGGCTACATCGCTTATGGGGACGGCTATACCCGGCGTTATGATGAGATTGTGGCACTGATCGAGAGAAAGACGAAGTGCATTGACGACACGCTCCTGTGGTCATCTACCATCGAGGAGAGCTTCCACCAAGCCCAGGAGTGGCTCGACATCTGCGGACGACACAGGATCACCCTGAACCCAGAGAAGTTCCGGTTCGCTCGACAAACAGTGGAGTTCGCGGGATTCGAAATAACCAACACCTGTGTCAGGCCATGCCAGAAGTACACACGGGCAATCTCCGACTTTCCCACCCCACGAAGCCTCACCACCGACATCAGATCCTGGTTCGGGCTCATTAACCAAGTCGCCTATGCTTTCAGCATGTCAGATATCATGCTCCCCTTCAGAGGCCTCCTGAAACCCAGCACCACCTTCGAATGGACTGACGCCCTCCAACAAGCCTTCGACCGTTCAAAACTTGCCATCATTGCCGAGATTGAACACGGCGTCACCATCTTCGATAAGGAGAAGCCCACATGCCTCGCGACAGACTGGTCGAAACACGGGATAGGGTACTGGCTATTTCAAAAACACTGCCAGTGCCCATCCTCAGCCTGTTCTGTTGCAGAGATGGATGGAAGATCACGCTAGTAGGGAGCAGATTTACTCATGAGGCCGAATCAAGATACGCACCCATCGAAGGGGAAGCACTGGCTGTGGCTGATGCCCTGGACAAAGCCCGCCACTTTGTCTTGGGTTGCAAAAACCTAACCATAGCTGTGGACCACCGCCCCCTCCTGAAGATCTTTGGAGACCGCTCGCTGGACATCAGCAACACGAGGCTGAGGAATCTGAAAGAGAAGACCCTCCGTTACAGGTTTAAGATGTCACACATCCCTGGCGTCAAGAATAGGGCTTCAGATACACTCTCTCGCCACCCTTCTGGCTCCACCACACCAGCCAAGATGCATCTCCAAGATGATGTCAGCTCTGTCTCCGTCCAGCGTCACCCCAAAATCCACATCCCCAGCCAACTGATGGCCGGGTTATCCACAGTCTCGCACGACGAAGACCCTATGGAAACCCTCCTCCACGAGTCCCTGATCTCCACACTCTCGGCCACATCCATCACCACCTGGGAAGAGGTCCAGACCGCCACCTCCTCAGACGAGACCATGTCCAAACTCCTCGACACAATCGAGGAAGGATGGCCCGACACTCGACTTCTGACACCCCCTACCATCAGGGAATACTTCAACGTACGCCAGCATCTCTACGCTACTGACGGCATCGCTATCTACAAAGATCGCATTGTCATCCCCCCATCCCTCAGGAAAGCGTGTCTCACCGCTCTCCACGCGGCTCACCAGGGCACCTCTGCCATGACCGCACGAGCTGAGACCTCGATCTTCTGGCCTGGCATCACTGCCGACATCCACCAGCTACGATCTTCATGCACTACCTGCAACCGGATGGCACCCTCACAGGCAGCTCTGCCACCCACACCTCCCACGCCGTCGGAATACCCTTTCCAATGTATCTGCGCCGACTATTTTCATTACAAAGGCCATGCCTACTTAGTCATCGTGGACAGATACACAAACTGGCCCATCCTCGCCAGGGCAAGAGGAGGATCCAAAGGCCTCGTCGCCATACTACGACACACCTTCGCCACCTATGGCATTCCGGATGAGCTTGCCTCGGACGGGGGCCCCGAATTCACAGCTCACGAGACCACACAACTGCTCCGTGACTGGCGGGTCCACCATCGCCTCACCTCAGTGGCTTTTCCCCACGGCAACTGCCGGGCCGAAATAGCAGTTAAGACTGTCAAGAGAATCATAGCCGGCAACGTTGGCTCTGATGGTGACATCGATGTGGACGCAGTACAACGTGCCATACTCCTATACCGCAACTCACCTGATCCTGCCACCAAGCAGTCACCTGCCACATGCCTCTTCGGCCGCCCAACTCGGGATCTCATCCCCCTCGTCCCAGGAAAATACCACCCTCACCCTACATGGCAGGATAACCTCTCACAGAGAGAGACAGCCTACGCCAGAGACACAGCCTGGCCCAAGAGCGTTGGACGGAGCACACAAGACAGCTTTCCCCGCTTAAAGTTGGAGACCGGGTGCGCCTACAAAACCAGACAGGGAACTTTCCCAACAAATGGGACCGCACCGGCTGCGTTGTTGAAGTTAAACAATTTCACCAATACGGAATCAGAGTCGACGGATCAAGCCGCCTGACCCTCCGCAACAGGCGCTACCTCAGGCGATTCACCCTGGCCAAAACCCAACCGTCACAACGTTCTATCCTGGAGGACATCGCAGCCTCTAAACCACCCCATCACCCACCACCCAATATCGCCATCCACTTGCCCTCCGTTCCACAGAGCACCACCACCACACCGGCTCCTGTGATTTCCTCCCCGATCCCAGAGATACTTCCGTTTCCCGACGCCCCCTCCCCTGCTACTCCGGCCCGGCCCCCTCTCTCTCCTCTACCATCCACCCCCCCTACACAGCTCCTCCGCCAGCTACGCCCCAGGCCTCCGATAACCAAGGCCTCCTCCAACCAAGGACCCTTATCACCGCCCAACCCAAGCCACTGTTGAGAAGATCCGACAGACAGCGAAAGCCACCCAATCGGCTTGGGTATCAGCTTTTCTGAAGAGAGAACACTACCAGCCTTTACCCCTACTGGCCAAAGACTAGGGGGAAGTAGACAATAACCAACAGTAACTAACACGCACACGCATATGTATAGGTAGCTATTGACCCGTTACCTAGCGTAGACCCCTTACCTAATGTAAGACCTTTACCAGGCATTGTCAGTCAATGACAGCATTGTTAATCACCACATGATGTTTTGTGCGAGTTTGATGCAAATAGGCGGATGCCTTATTCTTTATCAACTGCAAAGTATTGTACACACATTTGCTTAGTATGAGAAGCTATTAAACTATTTGTTGTCTACGATGACCTTGTACACAGTCTTTGGAGAAAAGAGTATGTTTCATTCCTCTCGTGAGCAGCTGAGCTGCACAGTCTCATTGAGAACGTGTCCTATTTCTTACGAAATAGAAAATCGTGCACACTAATCGATGGTGGAGGGTGCAGTCTGATCGACTGTGATCCTTGTGAACATGAAACATCATCAAGTTGTTCCGTCTGTCTTGTGACATGGTTGAACACTGACATGATTTCACGCGAGGCATTGCACTAAAGGATCCTTCCTCCCTGGTGCTGTTCATAATGCACATATGATCCTACTGGACCACACCCATGAATTTAATAATGTATTGGAAGTGGTCTAGATGTGGGAGCTGTTCGTGTACATAGTTATGGTAATAATTCTGCCCCTGTAGTTATAGTGCCCCTGCAGTTATAGTAATAATTCTGCCCCTATAGTTATAGTGCCCCTGTAGTTATAGTAATAATTCTGCCCCTATAGTTATAGTGCCCCTGTAGTTATAGTAATAATTCTGCCCCTGTAGTTATAGTGCCCCTGTAGTTATAGTAAGTTATAGTAATAATTCTGCCCCATAGTTAATTAAGGTAATAATTTTGTCCTTGTAGTGCCCCTGTAGTTATAGTAATAATTCTACCCCTGCAGTTACCCCTGTAGATATAGTAATAATTCTGCCCCTTTAGTGCCCAGTTATAGTAATAATTCTGCCCCTGTAGTTATAGTACCCCTGTAGTTATAGTAATAATTCTACCCCTGCAGTTACCCCTGTAGATATAGTAATAATTCTGCCCCTTTAGTGCCCAGTTATAGTAATAATTCTGCCCCTGTAGTTATAGTACCCCTGTAGTTATAGTAATAATTCTACCCCTGTAGTTACCTCTGTAGTTATAGTAATAATTCTGTCCCTGTAGTTATAGTAATAATTTACCCTCCTCAGCCATTATAATGTATACTCCGGCTGATTGGTAGTCACTGCTGTCCATTGCTGTTGAAGGGAGGTCAAAGTTCATGATTCAGGAGAGCACATGGTGCATAGACCCAGGATTCAGGAGAGCACATGGTGCATAGACCCAGGCTTCAGGAGAACATGGTGCATAGACCCAGGCTTCAGGAGAACATGGTGCATAGACCCAGGCTTCAGGAGAACATGGTGCATAGACCCAGGCTTCAGGAGAACATGGTGCATAGACCCAGGCTTCAGGAGAACATGGTGCATAGACCCAGGCTTCAGGAGAACATGGTGCATAGACCCAGGCTTCAGGAGAACATGGTGCATAGACCCAGGCTTCAGGAGAACATGGTGCATAGACCCAGGCTTCAGGAGAACATGGTGCATAGACCCAGGCTTCAGGAGAACATGGTGCATAGACCCAGGCTTCAGGAGAACATGGTGCATAGACCCAGGCTTCAGGAGAACATGGTGCATAGACCCAGGCTTCAGGAGAACATGGTGCATAGACCCAGGCTTCAGGAGAACATGGTGCATAGACCCAGGCTTCAGGAGAACATGGTGCATAGACCCAGGCTTCAGGAGAACATGGTGCATAGACCCAGGCTTCAGGAGAACATGGTGCATAGACCCAGGCTTCAGGAGAACATGGTGCATAGACCCAGGCTCCAGGAGAACATGGTGCATAGACCCAGGCTTCAGGAGAACATGGTGCATACACCCAGGCTTCAGGAGAACATGGTGCATAGACCCAGGCTTCAGGAGAACATGGTGCATAGACCCAGGCTTCAGGAGAACATGGTGCATAGACCCAGGCTTCAGGAGAACATGGCGCATAGACCCAGGCTTCAGGAGAACATGGTGCATAGACCCAGGCTTCAGGAGAACATGGTGCATAGACCCAGGCTTCAGGAGAACATGGTGCATAGACCCAGGCTTCAGGAGAACACGGTGCATAGACCTAGGCTTCAGGAGAACATGGTGCATAGACCCAGGCTTCAGGAGAACATGGTGTATAGACCCAGGCTTCAGGAGAACATGGTGCATAGACCTAGGCTTCAGGAGAACATGGTGCATAGACCCAGGCTTCAGGAGAACATGGTGCATAGACCCAGGCTTCAGGAGAACATGGTGCATAGACCTAGGCTTCAGGAGAACATGGTGCATAGACCCAGCTTCAGGAGAAGATGGTGCATAGACCCAGGCTTCAGGAGAACATGGTGCATAGACCCAGGCTTCAGGAGAACATGGTGCATAGACCCAGGCTTCAGGAGAACATGGTGCATAGACCCAGGCTTCAGGAGAGCATGGTGCATAGACCCAGGCTTCAGGAGAACATGGTGCATAGACCCAGGCTTTAGGAGAACATGGAGCATAGACCTAGGCTTCAGGAGAACATGGTGCATAGACCCAGGCTTCAGGAGAACATGGTGCATAGACCCAGGCTTCAGGAGAACATGGTGCATAGACCTAGGCTTCAGGAGAACATGGGGTGCATAGACCCAGGCTTCAGGAGAACATGGTGCATAGACCTAGGCTTCAGGAGAACATGGTGCATAGACCCAGGCTTCAGGAGAACATGGTGCATAGACCCAGGCTTCAGGAGAACATGGTGCATAGACCCAGGCTTCAGGAGAACATGGTGCATAGACCCAGGCTTCAGGAGAACATGGTGCATAGACCCAGGCTTCAGGAGAACATGGTGCATAGACCCAGGCTTCAGGAGAACATGGTGCATAGACCCAGGCTTCAGGAGAACATGGTGCATAGACCCAGGCTTCAGGAGAACATGGTGCATAGACCCAGGCTTCAGGAGCATGTCAACTATTACTAGAATGATGCATTTGGAACTCCAGTACATGTATGGCCCCTGGCATAGTCTGCACATCAGCTATTATTAGAATAACTCCAGTACATGTGTTATGGCCCCTGGCATGACTCAGCTATTATTAGAATAACTCCAGTCCATGTATGGCCCCTGGCATAGTCTGCACATCAGCTATTATTAGAATGATTCCAGTACTGTAGGTCCCTGGCATAGTCTGCACTCAGCTATTATTAGAATAACTCCAGTACATGTTTAGAATAACTCCAGTACATGTATGGCCCCTGGCATAGTCTGCACATCAGCTATTATTAGAATGATTCCAGTACATATAGGTCCCTGGCATAGTCTGCACTTAGCTATTATTAGAATAACTCCAGTACATGTATGGCCCCTGGCATAGTCTGCACTCAGCTATTATTAGAATAACTCCAGTACATGTGTTATGGCCCCTGGCATAGTCTGCAAGTCAGCTGTACTAATGAATATACCAACAAACCCAATAGGTTTGTTGGTTTGTTTCTATTTTTTGGAGGTGGCGGCTGAGAGGGGGTGGGGTCTCACCATGGTGGGTGGCTGACCTCATGACTCACCATTAGTGACTATGGCCTGGCCTTGCTTCTCTACGTAGACCTGGAGGAGATACATTCCTGCAAAGCCCTCTGTGGTGTCATTAACCATGCTCCCCAGAGGATCGTCTTGTTCCTATGACAACAACCAGGACAGTACATGACATAACATGCCAGTGAACACCACTTCTAGCTCACTACAATATATAGCTACACACATGCACATCACTTCTAGCTCACTACAATATATAGCTACACACATGCACATCACTTCTAGCTCACTACAATATATAGCTACACACATGCACATCACTTCTAGCTCACTACAATATATAGCTACACACATGCACATCACTTCTAGCTGACGACAATATATAGCTACACACATGCACATCACTTCTAGCTCACTACAATATATAGCTACACACATGCACATCACTTCTAGCTGACTACAATATATAGCTACACACATGCACATCACTTCTAGCTGACTACAATATATAGCTACACACATGCACATCACTTCTAGCTGACTACAATATATAGCTACACATATGCACATCACTTCTAGCTCACTACAATATATAGCTACACACATGCACATCACTTCTAGCTGACTACAATATATAGCTACACACATGCACATCACTTCTAGCTGACTACAATATATAGCTACACACATGCACATCACTTCTAGTTCACTACAATATATAGCTACACACATGCACATCACTTCTAGTTCACTACAATATATAGCTACACACATGCACATCACTTCTAGCTGACTACAATATATAGCTACACACATGCACATCACTTCTAGCTCACTACAATATATAGCTACACACATGCACATCACTTCTAGCTGACTACAATATATAGCTACACACATGCACATCACTTCTAGCTGACTACAATATATAGCTACACACATGCACATCACTTCTAGCTCACTACAATATATAGCTACACATATGCACATCACTTCTAGTTCACTACAATATATAGCTACACACATGCACATCACTTCTAGCTCACTACAATATATAGCTACACATATGCACATCACTTCTAGTTCACTACAATATATAGCTACACACATGCACATCACTTCTAGCTGACGACAATATATAGCTACACACATGCACATCACTTCTAGTTCACTACAATATATAGCTGCACACATGCACATCACTTCTAGCTCACTACAATATATAGCTACACACATGCACATCACTTCTAGCTGACGACAATATATAGCTACACACATGCACATCACTTCTAGCTGACTACAATATATAGCTACACACATGCACATCACTTCTAGTTCACTACAATATATAGCTACACACATGCACATCACTTCTAGTTCACTACAATATATAGCTACACACATGCACATCACTTCTAGTTCACTACAATATATAGCTACACACATGCACATCACTTCTAGTTCACTACAATATATAGCTACACACATGCACATCACTTCTAGTTCACTACAATATATAGCTACACACATGCACATCACTTCTAGTTCACTACAATATATAGCTACACACATGCACATCACTTCTAGTTCACTACAATATATAGCTACACACATGCACATCACTTCTAGTTCACTACAATATATAGCTACACACATGCACATCACTTCTAGCCCACTACAATATATAGCTACACACATGCACATCACTTCTAGCTGACTACAATATATAGCTACACACATGCACATCACTTCTAGCTGACTACAATATATAGCTACACACATGCACATCACTTCTAGCTGACTACAATATATAGCTACACACATGCACATCACTTCTAGCTGACTACAATATATAGCTACACACATGCACATCACTTCTAGCTGACTACAATATATAGCTACACACATGCACATCACTTCTAGTTCACTACAATATATAGCTACACACATGCACATCACTTCTAGCTGACTACAATATATAGCTACACACATGCACATCACTTCTAGTTCACTACAATATATAGCTACACACATGCACATCACTTCTAGCTGACTACAATATATAGCTACACACATGCACATCACTTCTAGCTCACTACAATATATAGCTACACACATGCACATCACTTCTAGTTCACTACAATATATAGCTACACACATGCACATCACTTCTAGCTCACTACAATATATAGCTACACACATGCACATCACTTCTAGCTCACTACAATATATAGCTACACACATGCACATCACTTCTAGTTCACTACAATATATAGCTACACACATGCACATCACTTCTAGCTCACTACAATATATAGCTACACACATGCACATCACTTCTAGCTGACTACAATATATAGCTACACACATGCACATCACTTCTAGCTGACTACAATATATAGCTACACACATGCACATCACTTCTAGCTCACTACAATATATAGCTACACACATGCACATCACTTCTAGCTCACTACAATATATAGCTACACACATGCACATCACTTCTAGTTCACTACAATATATAGCTACACACATGCACATCACTTCTAGTTCACTACAATATATAGCTACACACATGCACATCACTTCTAGCTGACTACAATATATAGCTGCACACATGCACATCACTTCTAGCTCACTACAATATATAGCTACACACATGCACATCACTTCTAGCTGACTACAATATATAGCTACACACATGCACATCACTTCTAGCTCACTACAATATATAGCTACACACATGCACATCACTTCTAGCTCACTACAATATATAGCTACACACATGCACATCACTTCTAGCTCACTACAATATATAGCTACACACATGCACATCACTTCTAGCTGACTACAATATATAGCTACACACATGCACATCACTTCTAGCTGACTACAATATATAGCTACACACATGCACATCACTTCTAGCTCACTACAATATATAGCTACACACATGCACATCACTTCTAGCTCACTACAATATATAGCTACACACATGCACATCACTTCTAGCTCACTACAATATATAGCTACACACATGCACATCACTTCTAGCTGACTACAATATATAGCTACACACATGCACATCACTTCTAGTTCACTACAATATATAGCTACACACATGCACATCACTTCTAGCTGACTACAATATATAGCTACACACATGCACATCACTTCTAGCTGACTACAATATATAGCTACACACATGCACATCACTTCTAGCTGACTACAATATATAGCTACACACATGCACATCACTTCTAGTTCACTACAATATATAGCTACACACATGCACATCACTTCTAGCTCACTACAATATATAGCTACACACATGCACATCACTTCTAGTTCACTACAATATATAGCTACACACATGCACATCACTTCTAGCTGACTACAATATATAGCTACACACATGCACATCACTTCTAGCTGACTACAATATATAGCTACACACATGCACATCACTTCTAGCTCACTACAATATATAGCTACACACATGCACATCACTTCTAGCTCACTACAATATATAGCTACACACATGCACATCACTTCTAGTTCACTACAATATATAGCTACACACATGCACATCACTTCTAGCTGACTACAATATATAGCTACACACATGCACATCACTTCTAGCTCACTACAATATATAGCTACACACATGCACATCACTTCTAGCTTCACTACAATATATAGCTACACACATGCACATCACTTCTAGTTCACTACAATATATAGCTACACACATGCACATCACTTCTAGTTCACTACAATATATAGCTACACACATGCACATCACTTCTAGCTGACTACAATATATAGCTACACACATGCACATCACTTCTAGCTCACTACAATATATAGCTACACACATGCACATCACTTCTAGCTCACTACAATATATAGCTACACACATGCACATCACTTCTAGTTCACTACAATATATAGCTACACACATGCACATCACTTCTAGTTCACTACAATATATAGCTACACACATGCACATCACTTCTAGCTGACTACAATATATAGCTACACACATGCACATCACTTCTAGCTCACTACAATATATAGCTACACACATGCACATCACTTCTAGTTCACTACAATATATAGCTACACACATGCACATCACTTCTAGTTCACTACAATATATAGCTACACACATGCACATCACTTCTAGCTGACTACAATATATAGCTACACACATGCACATCACTTCTAGCTCACTACAATATATAGCTACACACATGCACATCACTTCTAGCTCACTACAATATATAGCTGCACACATGCACATCACTTCTAGTTCACTACAATATATAGCTACACACATGCACATCACTTCTAGCTCACTACAATATATAGCTGCACACATGCACATCACTTCTAGCTCACTACAATATATAGCTACACACATGCACATCACTTCTAGCTGACTACAATATATAGCTACACACATGCACATCACTTCTAGCTGACTACAATATATAGCTACACACATGCACATCACTTCTAGTTCACTACAATATATAGCTACACACATGCACATCACTTCTAGCTCACTACAATATATAGCTACACACATGCACATCACTTCTAGTTCACTACAATATATAGCTACACACATGCACATCACTTCTAGCTCACTACAATATATAGCTGCACACATGCACATCACTTCTAGTTCACTACAATATATAGCTACACACATGCACATCACTTCTAGCTCACTACAATATATAGCTACACACATGCACATCACTTCTAGCTGACTACAATATATAGCTACACACATGCACATCACTTCTAGTTCACTACAATATATAGCTACACACATGCACATCACTTCTAGTTCACTACAATATATAGCTACACACA